>JASANE010002972.1:0-59272 GCA_030248225.1 Trileptium ribeirensis
CTCGAAGTTTTGACGGTATAGCATAGATTAGCACTTATGCTCAATTTCATTTGCCTTAGCGGCTGCCTCCAGGTCAACACGCTACTAAGATTTTTTATCCTCTAAGAACACTTGTCTCAACGCCTTACCCCTCCCGTGTCCCGATGTACCTTCCCACTTCCCCATGTGTATTCCTGATTCCCCTTTCACATCACTAACAAAATTTCGCCCCCCGGGTCTCAATGGCAACCCGGCGAGCGGGAAGCAGCCGAGTTGCCGGTAAATTTTTACAGTTTTCGCATGCGCGCTGCTCACTTGCGTCGGTAAGATCCCACTTACCGGTCACTGGGCATCCGTCCGAACGTACCAAGGCCCCCGCAAGGGCACCCCCTCTAATTAATTTTGAACGCTAGAAGCTCACAGGGGCAACTCCGTCCCGTTTCTACACGGTAGGAGACACCCTGGGAAAGAAAATAAAACCAAAACAAAAAGCAAACCTTTCAAAACAGTAAAATAAAAGGCGACAACCGCCTTACAAAAGAACTAAGCAGACCACTTGGTCTGCGCTAAACTCGACTGGCTCCGACGCTGCGTAGGCCACTTCCTTTTATACCCTACTCTATCCCCCCTTTTCTTAAGCCTACTGTCTCGTTCTATCCCCTGGGCCCTTGAGGCGTTCAAGCGACAAAATATAAATTTAAAATTTGAAACACTGCTTGATAAACAAGAATATAACAACAACGCCGCCACACCATACCGACACAGCGCCTCTATATAATGTCGTAAACAACTTTAGCTGGGCAGTGGCCGAAGGCTTGCCAACAAGCCCTAAACCTCGCGCTGGTCGGCGCGACAAATTTTGAGCCAAGAAATATAGCAGCGCTCAGAGCGCCTAAGTCGTATCAAGCTGCGAGCATACTTTTGATGATTGCGTGTTAACGGAGAACAGTAGGCGGCCGGGGGCGGGACCAGGTTCATGCCCTGGCTGGTCGCCTACTGATAAAAATATTAAATTTAGCGTAGCTCCCAAAGGTGGCCTGTTAGAGGCCGTTTTGTGAGATGAAAGCATAGAATTTTGGTGTCCCGATAGAGTTATCAGGGTCCTGCTCGGACCGGTTAAGTTAGGTGGCCCCGGTTTTCGATGAAACAGTTAGGGTAAGACCCTTTGGAGGTATTGAGCTTGAAAAATTGGGAGATTTTGGTTCTTTATCTGGAGATAGGAGACTTTGAAAAATGGGTGTTTAAACGCCTACTTAGGGGTCCCTGAGTATCCAGGGGTACGGAGCGGGCTAACCCGAACGCCAGATTTCGAGACATTAAGGGGCCCTAATGATACTGTAATAATCCTATTTCGCGCGGGGTATCGAAAAGTATAAAATTTCGCCTTCTAAAAATACCTATAGACATTTGAGTTTCAATTGAACTCTGAAAGTTTTAATTCCTGACACGCAGCAGAACATGCCCCTTTTTCAATATTCCAATCTTTTATACACACATCAATTATAATAAGGTTAGGCGCACGCACCGGGATCGCCCTAAGGGCGCCGAATCAGCAAAACCGAAACAGAAACATGAGCGTTCCGTCTTCTTATCCCGGTCGATCCGAGTGCGCCACCATTTCTTCCAACATATAACATATCATAGCATATCATCGCATCAATGCATTTTACATGATTAAATTCGTTCTAAGCCGACCGGATACCACAAGTCGAGGGTCCAATTAATCCATGGTGCCAAAATCACCCCGTGCACCTCGGGCGGGTGGAGCGTGACGATACAACAGGTTACAAGAACAGTACATTTTTATTTTTATAACCACAGCAATGAATAGTACACAATATAGTACCCGAGTCACGCTCCACCGGTATCCGGTCGCCCGTCGCACCCATTTTCCCAACTTTGACCTTAATTTAGCTGATTTTCCCTATTTGAATATCTTGTTGAAATCCCTAAAATTTCGGGCTGTTACACTAGGACCAGTTCTGACCCTGAGGGATTCCAGCTGCACCATCATTGATCGGACGACACGCTAGTTTACCTGGGGGAAACGGTTAACTTAGTAAGCAGGCGGCGAGATGCTCGGCCTGGGCAACACTCTTTGTATGGAGGTCCCCCGAAGGAGGGCCAACCCTTAAGCCTGTTCACGGGAAGCAACGCTGACCCGCCTTTACGTCAGTGCATAGGATACCATTTTGTTTGAATTCCTCGTGAATAAAGCTTTCGAGCGTTGGACCGCCCTGGTTCACCGAATTGTCTAACCCCAACGCTGCTATCAAGTACGGTAGCTGCAGGGGTTCTCTGAGAGCTGACCCGAGCCCGCTACTTTAGGTAGAATTTGCCTTGAAGAGTTTATTGCAGTTCTTAATACCAGAAGGTTTCCTCTAATTTTACCTTGACGAAGACCCTAGTGAGCTGATTGTTTTCTGACTGGAAGTTTATCCTGTGTTCCTATCTCGTCGATTATCGCTTGTCTACTTAAGGAAACACCACAGATTTATTTCATTAACACTTTCACTGCCGGCAGATATTTTAAGAGGTGAAGTGGAGGGCGATAGCTAGTACCAGGTTTGCATTACACCTATAGCAATAAACGTTGTCATAGCCTATTAAGGGTGTCTTATGCATAAATTTTACTAGTTTTCTCCCCAGGTCCCAAATTTGTGACTTCGGCGCCTTCACACCTTTATACGGCCGAAGTCCCATATATGGCACACAACATACTACGTGTTATAGTGTTAGTAATACTAATATTTTTATTCTACTTGTTTCAGTGATTATACTAGCAACCGCCACTGTTTAGGCATTTTTATACTATCAAAATATAATGTTTAACCCTTTTGACTCTTCGTTTGAACATAGCGACACGGATAATGATCCTGATTACAATCCCATGGACGAACATGATTATAACCCACTTGATGAATCAGATGGTTACGATTAGGATATGGACCAAGTCAGTCGTGAAGGTAGCCTTGTCTCGGTACCTAATATTGCTGCGTCCGCAGCAGCAGCAGTCGTAGCTCCGGCACAAACTTTATGGGGTCCTTACCGTGGAAATCATGTGCATTTGAACGCAGGGTGAAGGCTAATATAGCAGCGTCTAACGGTCAATATGTTCGAGTACTAGATATCTTCAAACTATTTTTGAACGACAAGGTTTTGAATCTAACTCTGGAGCAGACCAATTTGAAAGCCGATCAACTAATAAATTCTACTACTGCGTCCCGAAGATCCCGCCCTATGTCTGGGTCATATTACGATGGTGAGGGCTTTTTGAGAAAAAGTTTCTTGTTTTCGTGGTGCCCAGACGCATGGGCGTAAATGAGGGGAATTCAACCCACCACTTTTCTATAGGTTTCACGGAAAATTCACAGATGAGTTAACCAAAGAAACCTCCGCCGCTATTTAGCTCGTATATCAGGACTCATCTATATCGATAGAGCATTTATTAATCAACAGTACCTGTATTAACTGTGTTTGTTTTTTAATATTGATTTAAGTATTTTTTTAATTATGTAGTTTGTTAGTATGATAGCTGTCGATGAGAGATATTTTGTTCCTATGCGTACAATCAGTGTTATTAGTTTTCGAGACTCACTAGAATAAGTTTATTTTGACGTGCGAGACAACAATAACAGGAACGGCGCACCCGTTGATGGGATTACCGCGGGCAGAGGGAGAGCCAGCATTACAATGGGTCTTTTCCTATTAAAAAGTTTTCGCGTAAAAAGAAAGGGTCTTTTTTGGGCAGAGTGAATTCAGAGATAAGTCCTTACCATTGTTCTAGCGATAACTAGGTAAATACATGAGGTATAGCCAAAAATTCCGAACTGAGGGGGTACCCATGCTTTTCGGAAGAGCACAACTGAGAGACACACAGAAGAGCGTGTGTAAAGCCTCTTTGTCTAATTCGATGGCTTAGCTGTGGGTCTTCCGTGCGATCTGTGCTGAAGAATTATGCTGCGCTCCGTACAGCTTTGGATCAAGTTTCGAAGCAGTTTGGCATCGAATCCGCTACTAGAGCAACTGAATTGTCACAGGTCTTCTGCAAAGCTATAACAATACTCAACGTGAATATGGGCTTCACAATAATTGCAATTTTAGAAAGTTTCAACAAGAGCCTACAAAGTGTTACTTTCAATGTTCACGGTATGCTCACATTTGCCAGTACCATCAAGGAAGAGCTAAACTGCAAAAGATCGAATGAAGCTTTCCTCAATCTTCCCGGAATCTTCCCGCGCCATGATCGATGAGTTTGGCTTGGAAGAAATCGAACTTCCTCGGAAACTCAAAGTTACGAAACGCTATCGTCATGGTGTTGGAGATTAAGCAGAGCATAGAGCTTCCATGCTCCGGCTACCCGGAGCTTGATTTGGATGGTCTCAAAACAGAATGGCGAATGTATCAGCGATTAGCCAAGGATTGCACTGGATGACTATAGGAAGCATTTCGCTGGGCTTCTGTGGAGGTGCAAGCAATATTTCCGAATGTGCAGCCAATTATTCGTCTTTTTCTTCTTCGCCCAGCAACGTCGTGCACGGCTGAAAAATTTTTTACCAACTTAAGAAGATTAAAAACCTGGTTACGGAACACAATAACGCAAAACGTTTCAATCACGTTTTGACTTGTCATATTCATTCTGGTCACTGGAGTGATTTGGATCCTATAACCACTGCCATGGCTTATTGAGACAATGAACACAGACGATTACTGACGTTTGGACATTGGAACAAAACAAATTTAGGTGATGAGATTTTGATACATCTAGAAAGTAAACAAGCGCAGTACAATAAGCTGTTTGAATGGAGTAGCCACAGTCAAGCTGCGAGGGTGACGTCATGGTTGGGCTGCTGTACTACATATACTAAGCCTTAGCCTAAGCTTCGACTTTTATATGACCCTTAGATTATCACAAAGCCTAACCCGGGATTGTCCCCTCCCGAACCGCCCGCACTTAGCGGTTCTTTTTCTAATAATATAACGTTACGCACCTCAGCTTGACTTGGGATACATGTTTTGTTACACGTTTGTAAGATGAATCATACAAATTGGTGTCTTGTGACACTAAAACATATGAAACGTGTTACCATATGGATAACACGCTATTGTAAATATTTGAGATTGAGATTCAGTTGATCCCCCACTTTGTTGGTTATATTTACGTCCCTGCCCAGACGAACCAGATACCTGTAATTGCCTGTTTATTCTCCGCCCGGAACTGTGTCTTGCTTTGAATGTCGTTTGCACCCTAAGTGATGAATCGAGCCTGGGATCACCTGTGTATATATCTCTGTAGCAGAAGGTCGTCGTAGTTCCTTAACATATCTACCCGACCCTTTTACGTGCAAAGTTTCAGTCGCCAAGACTAAACGGATAGCTAGAGGATGCGAATTGTTCTAGGTTTGATGACGCATTCCCTTGAAGCTAGGGGAACCTTGCCTGCCCGCTGTATTTGATTTAATAAAAAGGATAAACACCGACGTGACTCTCTATTGTAGCTACACGGCTTGAGAACACAAGTTTTGTGTATTGGGACACATGCTGCTACCGACATCTCACCACGACAAGAGCTCGAAGAAAGGAGAAGTCTCAAAGACTGTTTACCTTATCCAAACTTCCCCCGGTAGCAGTTGACTCTATCTCTTGCTTTTTGTATCAACCAGAATCGCTTAATCATTTCTCACCGGCGCGAAGTCATTTGGAATTTCTACGCCTGCGTAATATTGCTATCTCGATCTTCACTTGATTTCCCTTAAAACTGGTTTCGAGTGTTTTCCGACAACGAAATGCCGAAAAGCCGTTCCCGTTGAAGCCCACTAAGAAGCTGCGTGGGAAATAAAGTCCGATGGGCTAGGACACGTCATACTGCATTCGGAGAGACCGTGTCTGTGAAAAGCCGTTCCCGTTGAAGCCCACTAAGAAGCTGCGTGGGAAATAAAGTCCGATGGGCTAGGACACGTCATACTGCATTCGGAGAGACCGTGTCTGTGAAAAGCCGTTCCCGTTGAAGCCCACTAAGAAGCTGCGTGGGAAATAAAGTCCGATGGGCTAGGACACGTCATACTGCATTCGGAGAGACCGTGTCTGTGAAAAGCCGTTCCCGTTGAAGCCCACTAAGAAGCTGCGTGGGAAATAAAGTCCGATGGGCTAGGACACGTCATACTGCATTCGGAGAGACCGTGTCTGTGAAAAGCCGTTCCCGTTGAAGCCCACTAAGAAGCTGCGTGGGAAATAAAGTCCGATGGGCTAGGACACGTCATACTGCATTCGGAGAGACCGTGTCTGTGAAAAGCCGTTCCCGTTGAAGCCCACTAAGAAGCTGCGTGGGAAATAAAGTCCGATGGGCTAGGACACGTCATACTGCATTCGGAGAGACCGTGTCTGTGAAAAGCCGTTCCCGTTGAAGCCCACTAAGAAGCTGCGTGGGAAATAAAGTCCGATGGGCTAGGACACGTCATACTGCATTCGGAGAGACCGTGTCTGTGAAAAGCCGTTCCCGTTGAAGCCCACTAAGAAGCTGCGTGGGAAATAAAGTCCGATGGGCTAGGACACATCATACTGCATTCGGAGAGACTGCGTCTGCCCACCTGAATTTCATTTCTTTCCAATATAGGAGGAGATTGCCTACCGGAACCTCACAGATTGTGAGTACTCGTCGAAGTTTTCAGAACGGAGACCCTATGTTAATATGTTGAATTTCTCCTTCGCGACTTGGTTTGCAAGTGAGTTCGTCCGGGTTTGGGATTCTCCAAGCATGTTTGTGTGCGTATCTTTATCTATATAAATCCTTAACCCTATTCTTCCTGCATTGCACTTGGTTAAAAAGAGTCTGGAGCCGCTTGCGCGCGGCCAGCCGGCACTGCATTGAAACCATGTTTCTTGAAGACTCGCGTGGTCTTGTAATTTAAAATTTGCCTCGGGAGAGCTTTTTGGGGAGCGAAAAGGGAGAGAAGAGAGCTGTCCGTAGATCCGCGGAGCTCCGCCGCATACCCAGAACAGCAACGCCTAGCGGCGATGCGGATCCATGTACCGGTAGTCTCGCCCGATCCTAGCAGGCCATTGTATTCTCAACGGGACTGCCTACGGTAACTGCACGGCATTAGAGCAACCGCCTTGACTTCTGTGTGGTCGTTTAAAGCACTACGATAATCTCATGAGGGTAGTACTCTAATTTAGACGGGAGCTCCGCTGGGTGTTTTAGGATAAAGTTAACGCCTGATTCCGATCCAAACTGACTCCACATTACCATATCCTATGCGCGTCGCGTGGTTGTTTCACGTCCCCGTGATCTTACCCCATATTGCCAGTCCTCCTGTAACATACTGCAAAACAAAAGTCAAAAGAAAGCAGAAAACAAAAACCAAAACACGAACCAAAACCTCAAAATTTGCATCCATACTGAGCCAACAGGAAAACACGTTTATAGTTCTATAACTTCCACCAGGAACCCTCATAGGACGTAGGTGCCGATGGCTGCAGCGATGTTTCCTTGTAATGGTCGAACCCGTCCCCCAACCCAAATCTAAAGATTCTGAAAGCTCGAACCGACCCCGTGCGCGAAAAAATTTTAGCAAAAATTGGGTGGAAATTTCAACATTTGGTGTAAAATTGAAAAAATAGGAGATATTAGGAAGCTTTAGAGAAAATTTGCAAAACTGAAGAAAATTTTAGCACAATTGGAAAGATTAACAAAAATTTTTAGTTCCAAATAATTTCAAAAATTTACTGATGGAACTCGCCGGTGGACCTTCTACTGATATGTCAAAGGGGTAACCATCCTGAAACGTCTGACCGCTCAACGCTAAGCATCGACCCCCCAATCCCCAGGTGAATCTACAAGGGTAACTAAGTCTGGTTTAAGCTGTAAGTAGCAAATGGTTTGTAATTCTTTCTGATGCTTTCTTCAAGTATTAAAATATGTTGTTTATTACCGATGTATGTGTAATAACCGGTGACGCAGCTGCATGGCGCAACTCCCTAACACCATGCCCATACGACCCCGGCTATCGTAACCTCGAGGGTGGACCGTGATTACAAAATTTTGAACCTATTCTTGGTCAGACCCAAGAAGTTACGCAGCTTAGCAGGCCGCAGGCGCGCTTCACGGGGTGTGTTCGGACCCCGCCCGAAAGGTTGCGCACGTGTCTAGTATCGGGTATGATTTCGGAGGTCCCCCAGGGAGGCTAGCACCGACACCTGTTCGCAGGTCATGGAGCCTAGCCGCTATTCCCTATCTTAGGCTCATCGGAAGTTGTTTAGTTCTATGTTAGTGTGATAAGTGTTGAACCAAAATGTGAAAGTGTCCCTAGAAATTTGACGCTCAAGTCGAGTTATCTAGAAAAAATCTTAGGGTGCTCCGTGTTAGAGCATTGACCTATGTGGCCCCCACAGGGTTCCGACAAGCCCTGAGTGTTTAATGTCGGATTATCGATGGCGTGGCCTGCGCTTTTCAGTGAATCCTATGCGAGCGCACTAGTACCTTGACCAGTAAAAGTTTTAACTCATTTGAACCGAGTGTGTTCCTAACAAATTTTGAGCATCGTTCCTACATTAATAAAATTTCGCTCGTGTTATCCGGTTATTTCCTTAGAGCGTAAATAACAGTGGCAGAAGGCTCTGCTCGTCAGTGCTTGTGACATTCTCACCCACAAGCCATGACGGGCAGCGCCTGCTCGTCCGAGCGGACAAACCAGACAAGAAAGCTTCCTATCGTCTCGGTATTGAGTAAAACTATACCCGGTGTTTCAAAATGGAACGTTTATTTACAGAATCAAAGTTTAGTGTTGGGACGAGTGTTTCCGAACGTCTGTCGAGACGACCTAAGTAAATCACCTTAGGGAAGTTTGGCAGAAATTTGCAGCGGTCGCGTCGGTTTAATCAATTACGGGCAATGGGCGACGAGAAAACAACTTCGGGTTGGAGCGTACAGATATTCGCCACGTTGCGAACTAGGGGCGGTTATCGCTGCTTCGACTCAATGTTAGCGAACTATGCAGCGCACTAAGCAGGGGCCCTAGAGTGCTTCAGAGATCGCTCCTCAATGCAGGTCGTTCTGGGCGACAACTACTTAAATGGGGCGAAGGGAAAACGACATTCGGAGGTAACTACGTAAGCCCTACAGCATGGCTGGAACGCTGCTCAAAACAACACTTACTACAGAATCTGACGAGGGGCGTCTGGTCGTTTTATCCTCAAGGTACACTTGCCTTAGTGCCTATAAATACTTTCACCCTATTGTATTTGACGACCTTACCTACCTATCGGTACGACTGACCGAACGACGAAGACTGGGGGGGGGGGCAAAACAAGGAGAAAACGGAACAGTTCCCTTTAATTTAGGCCGACGGGACGCGGTCGGGGTGCAACATGGCATGAGGCGTCCTTATAAACAACTCGCGAAACGATCATCCAGCCGATTGATTTCTCTTCGAATTTGATGTCGGGTTTTGGGTGATGAGGCGAGTCCTTTTCTGACGGACCGCACCTATCCGAAGGTTAAGTTAGCCTCATTTCCTACCTATCGAGGTCGTTTAAACTACTCGGGCCATGGTCGATCGGTCCTGGACGCGTCCGCGTCTTCGGTTTTCTCTTTTGTTGACGTTTCGTCGACTCTCCCTATCGGTGTTTTTCCTATTACACTGTACTAATACAGTGTCTCAACTGCACTGTAGTGCACTTGAGTTATTACCGACTTAATATTAAAAGTCGATGTACTCCTATGGCTGAATGGTTAAGACATGTAAAACTGCAGCGAACTTGAATTCTCCGTGCAGGTTCAACTCACTAACTAGGAAAATGTAACTGGCTGACAATGAAACTAAAGGAAAGTGAAACTGGGCATATATAGTACATAGCCTAACGGGCACACGTGATAAATAGTGAAACCTGGCTAAACTCAGCGATCGACTCGCTCCAAAAGAAAAAAGGACTCGCCCGGTTCGGGGCCAAAATGGCCCGGGCGAGGAGGTATGTTTTCTTTATTTTTTGAAAATCCTAAAATTTTAATCGAGGGCGGGGACACAGTGTGTTTCTCCCGCAATGGCGGTTTCTAGCGATGTCTCAGGGGACGAGCCATAATCCTATTTCTTTTAAGCGATGGTCTCCAGAGAAGACCATTGTGTCTTGCAATGGCGAACGTTAGTAAATTTAATCGTTTTGATCACGTTCTTATTTGAGTCCAAAACTGGCGTACTACGACTAAACGATGCACCGTCGTCACCGGTCGAGGTCGGCTAAATTTTGTTCGGCTGGGGGTTGGCTCCTCCAGCTCATTTTGATCACACTGGGGCAAGCGGACACCTAAAAGTACTCCGGTCAGGCGTCCTAATGACAGTGTCGTACAAATGAGATGCCTACAAATATTCGCTTTAGAATCAAATTTAAACAACTATGCCGAGACGATTCCTAGATAACGTTCCATGAAACCAGCAAACACCTTAAGCTCAAGCTAGTGTGCCTAGAATTTGTTTAATCTTTTAGGTTCCCAAATTTTCTTAACTCGCAAAGCAAAACGAAATTTTAAGGGTTTCCTAAACCCCGACAGAGGCTAGTCCTCCGTCCCTAATCTGCGATTCTGTCCAAGCTCAAACACGGCATGAGCACTGAACGTTCAACTAAGCTGCAAATTCGGAAACCATAATAGCAAACCATTGATCAATTCCCTAATTTCCGTGGCATGCACGTTCCAGAAGTTTTACCGTGGTCGGCTCAGGAAAATTCGTTGATCCTAACTCAAAGGAAGCAAGTCATGTAAAACTTGGACGAGAGGCGTCCAATTGGTTGTGCCTTACCTAAGACCACGGGGAATCAGAGAGACTTCGAATAGGTTTGATCAGTCCTCACTGCACTCTGGATCATCGCCTAACGTCTCCTATGTCGGAACTCGATATTAATGATTAATTCCAGAACGGGAAAATGTGTAGCATTCCGGTGGGAACAGGGAGTTAGAACCCGAACGAGAATGTTTCTACCAAAGTACGAGGGGCGCGCTACGTTCAGCGGAAACTAAACGAACAGTCTGTTACCCTTCAACTAACAGGGAAAGTAAACCCCTGTTGTCACTAAGGCTTCCTCACACTTACGACTGTCGATCCTTGGGGCAGCACCAGCTGAACCCCCTTCGCGAGGTATGTACCTGCGCGGAAATCTTCCGTCCATCGAGTAAATCCGAAGCGAAAACGAAAAGCGAGAGAAAACCCGAGTCAAATGAAAACTATGAACTATGAAAGAGTGCGTCGGAGCCGGTCAGTAGAGTCGATCGAACTCCGCGCTGTCGAAGTCCAGCTGATTCGACGATTCGACGCCTTGGTCGTAACCTCGAAATTTCTGCCTGTATGTTAGGATGGCGATTTTGTCGCCGTCCAATCGTCGGCGACTTCTTGACGCCCACTTTTTTGGGTTTTCTGTCCCGTGTCCAATTGGGGACACTTCCGGAAAATAAAGTCTTGACGGCTACCGTAAACCGTCGATGTCCTTAAAGAGAGTCGGCTTCAATTAAATTTGCCGACTTTAAGTTTGAATCTTCCGAGTACTCGGAAGTTGACCATCTGTGATTTTTGTCCAAATTTTCCCAAGAAAAGTAAATTTTGAAGTCCCAATTTCCCGTCCTCATCGCCGGATGTCCAGCGAAATTGGATCCTAAACTCACAATGTTCAAACGATTTCCGGTCCCAGCTTAACTTAAACTATAGAAAATACTTTCGGGTCACGCAATTTCCTTCTTCTATCCCAATTAGCGTGACAATCTGCTCACGATTTGGACTGTTTGCTCTTCCCGGCCCATCCCGAGTCGGCAATCATCAACTCAGCCTTTGTTGTCCTGGACTTGCCGCCCTCCTAATTAAGCTAAATTGAATTTAGCAGATGACCCTAGTACGCGAGGGCATCCAAAAACAACGAAAAGAATCGAGCTTGTCAGAGATTCGCTTGCGAGTGCTCATGTTTCAAAGTCCCGCCGGGGGAACCGGCGACGAGAGAACGCCCGTCTCGAGGTTAGAGACGGGGCAAACCTCAACGTATTCCTAATTGATCAGGGGCCCTGCTCCAAGGCCCCTAGGGTCCGCGGGAGGGCCCTAAAGTCGCCCCCCGTTCGTCTTATTCGTTCGTCTTTTGTCCGTCCGTAAAACTCTGAAATTTAATGAATTTTAGTGTACGATGTCCTCGTCAATCCGTTTTTTCACGTCCTCAAATATAATATATATATATATAAACACATATACACACAGACACATACACATACTACACACAGTTGACACA
This sequence comes from Trileptium ribeirensis, assembly GCA_030248225.1. NCBI lineage: Eukaryota > Metazoa > Nematoda > Enoplea > Enoplida > Thoracostomopsidae > Trileptium > Trileptium ribeirensis. The sequence goes on from JASANE010002972.1 coordinate 12,235, forward strand.
TTGGCGTCCTGAGCGACAGAAAGGTCGCTCAGGATAAATACACACACAGAGTACATCAAACACAACAACAACAAAGTGACAAAGAAGAAAACCGACCAGAAACATCGGTTAGAGAGAGAACAAGGACAAAAGCGAAAGGACAGCGAGGACACGAGGCGGGTGTGGGAAGGGAAGCGGGACAAGGGGAATCCGGGACGATTTTCGAGGGGCTGGGGTCAGATTCGATCCCAGGATGGAAAACGGGGCCGATTGATACCAAACACAAGGGGGTAGACGCAGTAATGGGTCGGAACCCATTCATGGGTTCCGATGTGTATTAGTATGGGGGGCTTTAGCGGGCTCTCCTGCGTTAACGGTTGGGCGGAGCGACGCCCGCCGGGTATCGTTGGACTCACCGTCCAACGGCGATTTAAATGAGGGGTGATATCGCCACTAGGGCGGCAGGAGTAAAAACGGTACTAAAATCACGGCGATTAGAGAGAGTGATGGCTACGGTGGGGGGCGCGTTTGTTGGTCGTCCGGCTTAACGGTGCGGCGGATCGAGACCCGCCGGGTATTTTTGGAAATGTCTCATCGAGACGAATCCAATGAGGGGCGGTTCGCCCATTTTAGAGTGGAGCGAAAAATCTAGAATTATTGGTGCCCATCAGCAGCCGGCAACGGCTTTCTAGGCATCTTTGCGTGGCTACAGAGGGTCAACGGGGACTCGGGCGGAGGTTCGACGCATATCATTGGATTCCACTGGTTACGATGAACAAAACAAGGGGTCGCATGCGCCAGTTCTGACGCGGGGTACGGCGACGGGAATGTTGAAAGGTGGGGGTTTTGTATTGGTTGCATACTGCAATAGGCTACAGAAACAAGGCGGTTCTGCTTAAAAAGTCGTCCACAGAGCACACACATAAATAGACACATGTACATATTTTATATATGGTATGTCCTGAATATAGGGGAGGTAACAATCCGGGTTCCGCGATGACAATCCCACCTAGCGTAAGTAGCGATTGTCTCTATACGTTGCAAGTGAAGTTCTGTCGATTTCCGGGGCGTCTTTGGATGTCCATTTACAATTCCCAAAGTGTTCTACCAGCCTGCTCTGGTTATTCTCCGTACCAGGATACCGTAGACGGTGACGGGCCTTCGAATGAGCCCGGCACTCGTCGTCCCTTATAGTTTCAAGAGCTACCAAAGTGTGATTTCCGCTTGTTTCGACTTGTTGTTTTCTGTAACCATTACCTAGTATATTGCTAAAACCAAGTAAACTTAATATTTTTGATTTCAGTCTTAACAAACATGTTTTCTCGAACGTGCAGCCAGGGGCGTCCTATTCCCGGACGGTCGTAACCGTCAAAACTTTAGCGTATAGAGGCGACTGGTTGGGGTTTTGCCTGATTCCCATTTCCTGTCGGTTCGGGGCTTACTGCCCTGCCTCCTAAAGCGCTTAAAACAGCCTAATTCTCATTTTTCCGTTCGAATTGCTTCGCACAACAGTCGTCCCAGTGATCAGACACGCAATAAGAATGATACATGAATCATGCTACAGGATCCGGCACAAAATGATAAACGAGTCACGTCATAAACTACGGCATAAAAATGATAAACGGATCAAGGCATAAAATGATAAACGAGTCATGTTATAAACTACGGCATAAGAATGATAGACGAATCATAGCATAAAATGATAAACGAATCATATTATGAAATACGCAAAAAATGATAAACGGATCAAGGCATGAAATGATAAACGAGTCATATTATAATTACGACATAAAATGATAGACGAATCATGGCATAAAATGATAAACGAATCATATTATGAAATACGCAAAAAATGATAAACGGATCAAGGCATAAAATGATAAATGAGTCATATTATAATTACGGCATAAAATGATAAACGAATCATGGCATAAACTGCTAAACGAATCATGAAAAGTGACCTAATTACGCAGTGGACTTTACCGCTGGTTCATGGTACCAGAGTGTTTCCATTCTCCCGAATGCGTTCCTTGATGTTCCCGAATAATTTTGACACCAAAATTACTGAAGAGACGCGTAACGGGGCCGGAACGGGCCTGTTACATATGTACTTTTAAGCAAACTATACATAGTGCCTCTAAAATGTTTCGTTTAATAAACGTTTGAGCGTTCATTATCAGCAGTCAGAGTGATTGTTATCAGTAAAGCCAAACAACAGGATACAAATCGGGCATGTCGGTCTTGGATTTGCGTTAGCGAGACAATTTGTGTTTGACAAATCGTGAACTATTCACGTTTATGGTTGTGAAATTTAAAAATCTATAATCTACAGCTCAGTTCTCTTTCGGTGATAATATTTGGGTGACTTGGGGCAAAGTTTGTCTCTGAAACACTTTAAAAGTTAAATTGTGTAATACAGAAATAAAATTTCTTTTGTAGTTCCTGTAGATGATTGTAAACGTTTGGCTTGGATCAGTAATGGATGAGTGTTAAAACCTAACGTATTTAGCAGTATAAAATTTTTAAATCTTTTCACAAACCTGGAAACTATTCTGGTCCTTGTTCTTCATGAAGTAAGATTATCGAAATTTTATTACCTATATGGACGGTTAGCATTTGCTATACCGCAGTGTGTTCTAATAAACCCATGCATGCCCAAAGGGGAAGAGGAGAATTACCTTGCCCTGACCCACCTCTCTGGGCAACGTCTATCCCCTGGGAGATAGCCCGATCCCCTGAAGCTTCGTAGACCCACCCCGGGAACCCAATGCATCCGAAAACTGGCACAAATAAGCAAATATTGAAAGAGTCGAAAATAAGCGAATCTTGAATGAGTCTTGACTTTTCCAAAGTTAAATTTTGATATGATTACTCTTTGCTAAATCCACAGACTGCTTCATTATGATTTTATTACAAATTGTCCTGGTATTTACCTTAGAATAAGCTTGTGCAAATACCTATATAGGTAATACTAATATATCAATAAGTAAAACAGCTATGTATTAATTTTCGGAGATGGTACCAAGTGCGGATTCACCAATACCGAAGGAACGTACGCACTGTCGGAGTTTTGAATCCTTCCCGGCCGTGAATCCCTAAATTAATATGCGACTGACATGGATGAGGATTATCCTAGATGGTATCCGAGTTGCGCGAGTACGGTTCCTGGCGTACCAATATGCGTCTATGGGAGTAGTTATTTGGACATCATTAAATCGAAGCCCCGAGTGCTCGAAATCTAATACCGCAGGGTTGCCCTATGTGTAATTTGTGCTAACGATAGCGTACGTTCAGAACAAAATGACAAGTAAAATTTCGCTCTCTAACCAACAACAGAACAGACAACGGTGGATTACTAACATTAATACACAATGATTACATAACAATACTATACCATATGGCTCGTACAAGCTCAGTAATCCAGGGTATGAACCCAGCCAATGGGATTACAATGTTCTACCACTCCAAGGTATTTCAATATGGCTATAGAACCCTTACACTCCCATAACAGTTTGTAAGAACTATCAGACTCGCCTGCTAAACAAACGGAAAGCTAATGGCGCCAATGAGATTTAGCAGATTTACTTCTAAAAGAGTTTCCTCAAGACAACTGCTTATCACACGATACTCAAAAAGCCGGAACAGTGACCGCAAAGTAGACCTGGGCACCAAATATTTCCGACCACAGTCCTAGTTTGGCTTCAGTTTCCCCGTGATTTCGTCAAAGGAAAACAGTGTTAATTTTTGGAACATAATTTTCCGAGAATTAAACGTATTATTTTCCCATATTTTTCGGAAATATTTCCTACAGTTTTGGGAATATTTCTGAAACATAACGAGAAGCAAGTATATGGTATAAGCTTTTTCCAGAATATGAGACACCAAAATACTGAATTTTAGGTATCCAAGTCAGAAGATTTTGGCACATATTCTACACCAAAATTTCAATTAGGAAATAATTCTACATTCATGAGAAAATCATTAGTGTTAAATTCGAATCTAGCTAAATTTCTCAAATATTTGGCGTTGTAGTGCCAAAAATTGGGTATATGGCAGCACTAGGAGATATTTTCCTACAGCAATTTGGTACTCAGAATTACTGCGCGCATGCCCCTACCAGCCAAACCCTTTTTCGTACAACACTCTAAAACTCAAGAATCCATAATTACATCGTCAACACATGAAGACTCTCCAGTGAAGTCACTTACGAAAACTCTCTAAATCGTACAAAAGAACACAATAACTGGACGCCAAGTCATCTAGTTTGGCAATGACTAAGATGCATGAAGAATTCTCCGCGGAACGAGGCAAGTACATGCTAAATTCACGATAAAATTTAAAAAAATAATATTTTCGTAAATTTCAGTAAAATTTGCGAAGAGTCTAAAGAAGAAATAAACCTTATTTACTACATATTTGCTTGTTATTTGTTGTTAAAGGTTAATTACTATGGTTTATTGAAATGCTAACAAGTGTAAAAAAGTTACGGAAGGAAAATATAAAAGAAAGTTATATTTTATAGTTGAAAGATGTTTGAAGTTTGAAAGTGTGAAAGAAGTTAGCGTATAGCCTAGGTAAAATTTGAGAAAGAAAAAAGAATGTTAAAAGAAAAAATAACTTTATTTTGGATAAGAAAACATAAATCTTAAAGTAATTTGTGAAATTTGATTTAAAAGAAAGAGAAAGTTTAGTGATTTGGATAGTAAAAATTTTGAATATTAAAGAAGGTTAAGCAACTAAATTAGGAAACACTAGGTATTACTAAACAAAAAACTAGTAAGGAATAACTACGCCTATTAAAATTAACCGTATTAATAAGGAATAATTAAACACCACCACATCAATTACCAAATAGCTGACTCTAGCTAGAAATAAAATAGCACGACTCTTAGTGACCTCATAACTATAACATGTGAGGCATATTACGCCAGCGTAGCAACACTTTTATCTGTTACTTCACACACAAACTGTTGCAAATATATATGCCACAACTGAAATAGTCTAATACACGCTAACATACAAACTGGCTGTATGAGATAACTAGAATGATATGTAGGTTTATTTAGTGAAATAGGAAGAAACAAAAATATATAAAAAACAGTAGAAATTTTGATAGAGTAGTAAATTTATTGGTAGAAAATTTTGAGCAGAAATATATGAGTTTTATCGAGAAAATATATATGTTAGGGAAAAATTTTATATTTAATAAATGTTTATAGCAATATTAAATATGTATATGTGTAAAGAAATTACATAGCTAATTTCAAGTACATATAAATGGACGTATTGTCGGGGTTCTAGTAGACTAAGCAGCGAATTTCCGAACCGAAACTCACCCAACCACCCTACAGATAACCCAAAACCACAGCAAAAAAATTAAATAAAATTTATATAATCTATTATGCAATCCCCGTACCAATATGTTCTAATGTCGAATTTATATTTTTAATTTAAAATTTATATGTTTAATTAAAATAAATTTATATGTTGAACTTTATTTGCATATATTGCGTTAGTTTGTCTAATTAGCTAACCTACAATTCTTTTACTTTTGGAAGTGTAGTTTAGTGAGTTTAGAGACCAAAGTGTACATAGTTTTAACGTTTATTTTAAATTTATATATTTGAGCTTAATTGATTAACCCTTCCACGTGATAGAATAGTTTTGTACGCTGACTCGGTTTTAGGGTTTAGTTGCGGCGTGATATATTGGATGTAGATCTGAATTGCTATTATCCTGGTGGCTTTCTTATCTTTTCATGATTCGAAAGAAGCAATACTAGTATGAACGCAAAAGAGTTGCGGATGGCTTAATAGCTTCTCATGCTATGTTTTTGTGCTTACATTGGCGGTTAATATTTCAGAACGGAGTCTAAGAGCGCTAGGGCTTCAAATCTAAGTATCTAAAAACCGAGTAATAGATAACTTAGTATAAAAGGATAAATGATAGCAAGAGGGATTAATGTAATTTGGTTGGACCCTAGTTCATACACTCTTGTTTACGCGCCTCAGCTATAGTCGCTTGAAATGTGGCAAGCATGGCGGTTAGCACAAATCGCCGAATTGTATTTAATCCGCACGTAACATTTTATAATTCAATTATATCACTAGTTTCATTGGAGAATATAGAATACGTTTTCGTAACCAAATGTTCAATATCTTGCATAAGTTTCAACCACTTGTCAATTTTTTAACTTTTTTACAACCTCTCAATCGTACTTTTTCAAAACTTTTTTACCACCTCTCAATTGTGCGCCATAATTATATGACATACTTCGGTGCCAAAGTTTCAAATAAGTTGGTTTGCAAAATATCGTAATTTTTCTTAATATCACATGACATATTTTCCCATTTCCAAGCAGCTTCGCTTAGCAAGAAAGCCGGTAGAATACGTGCCATATCATCCTTAGACCACTGGTTTGTAAAAGAAATGCGTTCGAAAATTGCTACACATTCTTTAAAATTATCTCCGAAATGTCCGTAATAAAGAGGGATGCCATCAGTATCAAACATTGCAGTTGGGTTTTGACGCGCCATAATCACACCGTGTTGACAAAAGCCCATGTGTTACCGCAATTTTTATTTCACAAATATTAACTAGCTTGGTCTATCTCAAATTTATCACACAGCGATTATTTTTTCAAAAGACTTAAAAAATCAAAACATTCAACAGTTTTTGGATTTTGATAGGCTTGTTTTCGATCCAGGCTTGCTGCGCCAAGGTTTAGTCTACGTGGTCCTAGGGTGTTGATGAAACGTCCTGTCAAGACGTGCTGAACCGTTATGCATCTCATGCTGAGAAGCTGGGCTACGCATCAAGCCGGCTAAAACAAAGGACACCTGCCTCTGGCTCCAAGGCTGCAAATATATGGTGAACCTATTGAAGTCACAGATCAGTTCACTTATATGGGCTCAATCGTCAGCTCACGCTATACCTCAGCTACTGACAATATAACCTGACAAATAGCAAAAGCATCAGTCGCATTCAGCCAGCTTAAAAAGCATGTCTTCGGACGTCCTGACCTGATGTTTATGTTAAGCTCAAGCTGCGCATTTTCAATGCCTCTGTTATATCATTGCACTTGTACGTAACGCAAAGATTTGTTTCACCTTGTGAGAAGGTATTTCAAAAAGCGCTTATTTCAAACTTCCTTGAGCAGCTAGTCTTCTTTCCTACTCGTATCAACAACTGTCTTGATTTAGTCTTGTCCAATTGCGCTGAACGGGTTATTGTTCATCCTACTACAGGATTTGGCTCAAGCGATCACGATGCGTCTATTATCACCGTACCTGGTATTTTCCACCCATCCTACACGACGGTATCTGTACCTTTATTCTATAAGGCGGACTACGCTGCAATCAATGAATATATGTCATGTTTTGACTGGATTTCTCATATTTCACCGCTTGACATCGGCGAAGCGTGGTCATGTTTTAATATCTATAATTCTATTATTACACGTTTTGTTCCACATGCACCCTACTCCGTGCGCGCTCGTAGACAACCCTGGCTTTTGGATTTAGACGTCAAGCGCTGAAAAAAAGATAAAAATGAGCGTGGCAAGCATACGTTCGCTCTGGTAGACTTCACGCTATGTACAACGAATATCAACGCACAGCTACAGCTCATCATATCTCCACTACTAATGCGCGGGTTAGCTATGAACGCAAATTAGCAAAGAATATCGCTATGCTAAACGATTTGTTAAACCTACTACAAGCATTTCCTCGATCAAAGATCCTGCAGGTAACACGCTCCATCATTCTAGTTCGGTAGCAAACTGCATCAATGATTACTTCGGTTCTTTATTTGTCAACGAGCCTGATGGTCCAATTCTGGCATCGGTCACTGGCTGGACTGAACATAGTATTCTTGATGTTCGCTTCAATGTTAAAGATGTTGCGCAACAACTATATACTTACATTAGATATAAATAAGTCGTCTGGTCCTGACACCATTCGTACTTTGCTTTTACAGCGATGTGGAACTCAGTTAGCGTTGCCATTATTTCTCTTATTTCGCAAATCTATTGACCAAGGTCGTGTTCCTTCTGAATGGAAATCTGCCAATATAACGCCCATCCCAAAGGTAACAAACTCACACAAACTAGACGACCTGCGGCCAATATCTTTGACGTCTGTTGTTTCTAAAGTACTTGAACGCCTTATTTGGAAGCCGATCATCAGCTTCCTATTGGCGAAAAACCTAATTTCAAATAGCCAGCATGGTTCGCTCATCGTCTGGTCGGTTGTTACTAATCTGCTCACGGTGGGGAATTCCTTCTCATCTGCCTTCGATGATTCGGAAAATCTCGGAGTTGACGTTATATACATTGATTTCCGCAAAGCGTTTGATTCTGTGGCAACCCGTCGCTTGCTATATAAACTAGAGTGTTGCGGTATTCGTGGACGTTTGCTTGCTTGGTTTACCGACTTTCTCACATACCTCAGACAGCGTGTTGTGACTAATGGCGTTACCACTCCATGGATTCCTGTACGCAGTGGCATTTCCCAAGGAACTATATCAGGCCCATATTGCTTTCTTATTTACATCAACGATTTAGCAAGTTGTATGACTGGGCTTTGCGACATCGATCTATTCGTCGACGACGTTCGTCTGCGTCGCCGCATCAATGACGTAACTGACTGCCATACGATGCAACAAGCACTAGTTGAATTTGAATTGTGGTGTGACAGTGCTCTCTTCACGCCCAAGCTAGTTAAATGCCACGTCTTGCGTATCCGATCTAAGTTTCCATTCATCTATCAACTACGTTCTTGGGAGATTGATGTAGTTTCATCAATTAAAGATTTATGGGTTATAATTTCTAACGACCTTCGCTTCAATCAGCATGTTGACTTCATTGAAAAGCGAGCCAACAGAAGTATTGGTCTGATACGGCGTTCAATGATTTCTCGGTCCACCGATGTCATCACACCCTTATACAAAGCATACATTAGACCGACCCTAGAGTGCTCTTCAGTAATATGGTTTCCTCAATATATGACATTGATCAATCGTTTCGAAAACGTCCAACGACGATGCTTCCGGCTATGCAAGCATTACAATGCATCTGAGCAAAGTACACTAGCTCAAAGGCGTCAAACAATTGATCTCATTTACACGTACAAGATCCTACATGGTCTAACGATCCTGGATCCAAACAATTTGTTCGAGCAATCTCACACGAGACATCTTCGCGGCAACAGTATGAAGCTAGCGGTACGATATTCACGGACAAACGTAATGGCCAACTCTTTCAACAGAAGGGTTGTTCATCATTGGAACACTCTCCCTGATAACGTCGTAACCGCTGGCACTGTTGACACTTTCAAAATATTAGTGCGCCGCACCCGATCTTAGTGTCACTATGACATAGGGTGCCTAGCCTATAAGGTAATTCTACGCTTCGGAAACCTGGACCAATACTCAAAACGAAGCACACCGGCTCGAGTGTTTCCAGATGTATGGACTACGCACAATTCTTGGAGTATCCAGGCTGCAAAGACTGACAAACACAGCAATATGTGTAGCGTGCTGTTGACAACCTACTTTTAAAGAGATAATTCAAAAGCGCCGACTGCGTTGGTTGCGACACGTTGCCCGTATGTCTTCTTATTGCTATTTCTGAGACTTGGGGGCGTGACTTTGTGCCGGATCACGAGCTAACTCCTCCTGGATATACATTATTTCGCGCTGATCGGCAGTATGGCCGTGGCGGCGGTGTGTTGTTATTAGTAAAACAATGTCTGCGTCCAGCACCATTCTTAGTTAACACATTCGGCTATTCAGAGTTCATAGCTGCTTCTGTACCTGTTATCGGCGGCGAAGTTGTCTTTTGCTGTGCGTATCGGGCGCCAAACAGTACCCACACCTTGAATGAGTCATTATATTATACTATTGCAAATCTTGCCGAATTATACAACAAGAACATTGTTTTAGTTGGTGACTTTAATCACAAAGACATAGATTGGGTGAACTATACTTGGCCACCACATAGTGATGACTTCGTTACCGCATGTGCTGAGGCTGCATTTACACAACATGTTACAGAACCTACGCGAGCTAACTATTAGATTTAGTTTTCACTAACCAGCCTTATCTGATTGGTGATGTTTCAACGTCAGCAGGTTTGGGTACCAGCGACCACGCCACAGTCCATTTCAGCATTTTTGCTCATCACATACGTCTATGTCACTCCAAGTCGGGTAAACCAAATTTTAAACGTGCTGATTGGACTAGTTTTCGTAGAGCTTTAGACCAGCCCTTGCCTCTAACAATTGGTATCAACACCAATAACTTCTGGTCCAGTATAAAACTATTAATCACGGAAGCAGTTAGTAGATTTATTCCCAAACAATCTATTAATCGGAACTATGCCCCTAAATGGGCAGACAGGTCATATAAACATGCATATCGTCGTCAGCAAAACTGCCATCGACAGTATAAGCGCTCACAGCTTACCTTAGACTTGGAGCGATATCAAGCGGCATCCGTGGTGACAGCGAGAGAGGCAAATCGTGCACTGTCACGATATGAATATTTAATCGCGGCAAATATAAAGAATGATGTGAAGTCATTTTGGACGTATGTGAATGGTAGAGTAAAAGCTGGACCACTAAAACTTCCCGACGGTTCCGTCACCGCTTCCGAGTATGACTGTGCTCGCTTATTCAGTGAACACTTTTCAAAGATGTTCGTTGACGAGGATTTAAGCAATTTTCCTCGGTTGCCTTGTATATCTCCGGTTACAATTACTGACGTGATTTTTCATGCGGATATAGTGATGAACAAGTTAGCGCATATAAAGAAATTTGCAGCGCCTGGCATCGACTCTATTCAAAACATTGTTTTGTTTGAATGTCGAGACGTTCTTTGTAACAACCTTGTAAATCTTTTCAACTCTTCGATGCAAACAGGAGTTTTGCCGTCTGACTGGAAGTCTGCTATTGTAACTCCAATTTTTGAAAAAGGCTGCAGATTTGACGTAAATAATTACCGACCCGTCAGTCTCACACCTGGCGTCTCCAAGGCAATGGAATCCATTATCGGAGACTTTATTATTGATCATTTAACACGCAACCAGTTACTAAACAAGTCTCAATTTGGTTTTATGCGCAAGCGGTCAACGGTCACCCAATTGGTTGACTATATTCAATGGGTTGTCCAAGTTGTCAATAATGGTGATTGTGTGGATTCTATCTACTTAGACTTAAGTAAAGCCTTTGACCGAGTACCTCATACGCGGCTTCTTATAAAATTAGAATCAGTAGGAATCACTGGGAACTTACTTCGTTGGTTAAAGGCATTCGTTTGCGATCGCCAGCAAGCGGTTGTAGTCAACGGATTTAGGTCAAATTGGACTGACGTACGTAGCGGAGTACCACAAGGTACTGTCTTAGGTCCAATTCTGTTCCTTATCTACTTCAATGATGTCGATAGCTGGGTATCCGGTGCCCTTCGCAAATTTGCCGATGACTCTAAGTTTCGTCGTATCCATAGCCATAACACGCTAACGACTTTGGATATAAGGGACCTACAGCGTGACATCGATTCTTTTGCCGCATGGGCTAAAGTGTGGTGCATGTCATTCAGTGTCGATAAATCGACGTGTTTACACTTTGGTTTTAGCAACCCGTGCCATACATACACAATTGAAGGTCAACAAATACCCAATAAACAATTTGAGAAAGATTTGGGAGTCATCGTTTCAACCAACCTGAAGTCCTCATTGCATTGTGCCGATGTTGTCCGACGGGCTGAATATGTTCTCTGGTGTATCCGCCGTTCCTTCCGAAGTATCAACAAACACATCTTCTTACATCTCTATCGAACCCTCGTTAGATCCGTCTTGGAATACGCTACGAGTGCGTGGTGTCCCCGCTATAACAAAGACATAAAGCTTGTTGAGCGTGTCCAACGACGAGCAACTAAGTTTGTTCCTGCTGTTGCACATCTTTCTTATGAAGATCGTTTACGCGAGCTTCAGTTGCAAACACTTGCTACCCGCCGTCATAGAGCTGATTTAATAATGGTGTTTAACGCAATAGATGGCAATATTGACTTTCCACTTAGTCACTGGTTTGAGTTTGTCTCAGACGGCAGTAACCTACGTGGCCATATATACAAACTTCGTGCCAAAATATCTCCTCGACTTGATGTTGCACTATTTTCTTTTGCATACCGCGTGATCAATTCCTGGAACAACTTACCAGAATCAGTGGTGTTAGCTCCGTCGATTGCCGTGTTCAAGTCACGCCTCCATGCCTCAGGCTGCTTGCCGGAGCTGTAGTCTGCGCTGTTGTCTCACATGGTTTCAGGCTGGGACATCGTCATGTCAATTTATCGTCATGTATTCTATGGTTGAATCAACCGTATTTTCGTAATATGGTTCTCTGGACGGTTGCTGCAAGATCTACGGAACGACCAGCGATCGTCCGAGTCAAAGGTGAATTCACGTCGATGCCGCTCTATTACTAAGACTACGTGAGACTCATTGGTCCAAAAAGATCTGTCTTTCTTAAAATCAACCTACGGATTGGTCAACTGGAGCAACAACTACATTACAATCGTTGCGGATCTGGCAAGCGACCGTACACAATAGCGACAAATCATTCGGTGCAGGCCACAGTAGAACCACAAATTCAAGCTCTACGGCTTTAAGTTGAAGTTGAAGTTGAATACCAACGTAGATTATACACAACTACATCAATTTTCACACAAAATATTCCAGCTCGATTTCCTTGCTGTTTATTAACTTACTCCTGGGCCTTAATGTGTCACCACTAATAAGAAATATCGTTTATTTCTTTCAAAACAGTACAACAAAATTTACACACATTAAACGCATAAACGGCTGAACCGTACTCACCTTGATCGCACAGCTTCTGAAGCCGACTGAGGCACTGGTGTAACTGCGCAACCGCTTAAATACCCTAGCTATGGGTTTTAATCCCAATTTTATCCCTATTGATTTCTCTAAGCGATCGAAATTACATAGTAACGTTTTCAAAGTTTTACTTTGGTTCTACTCCAGTAAAATTCCCTCTTTAACCTAAGTGAATTTTAATCATTAAAGAATAAATTTAGCCGAACCGCCCGGAGCCGAAGAATTGTAGGAAATTATAGAGTCGACTGCTACTAACCAGCTATAGCGTAGTCTGTCAGCCGTACGGGAGCGACTACATTAAAATAATCGGAAAGTATTCGCGTAAATCTAAGGCTCAGGATAAGGTGATAAAATAATCGTAGAGTGTGCCAGCCAGCTGAGCGAGTCGCTGTATTAACTAAAAAGAGATTTAATAAAGAAGTATACTCAATCTGTCAGCCGTTCGGGGGCGTTTGTGTTTGAGGATCATATTAGAGTAAATCTAAGGCCTAGGTTAAGGTATTCATATACCCGTACAACAGGGAGTAATCGGAATTCCGGTTCCGGCGAAAATCGTGTTCCGGTTGCGGTTCCGGCAAAGGGCAAAAACCATACCGGAACCGGAATTCCGGTTAAAAAATTTTTTTGTAAAAAAAATTTCACATTTTTGTTTCATCTGTGGTCCAAACATTATTTAATATATAGACAATGACCAAGTTCCAATACAACCAAGCAAAAGAAAAGGTTAATTCAGCAATCTACAGTGTGAAACCTAAGTAAAACACATAACTTCAGCAGGAATTTTTATGCTAACCTGCCGGATTTTGTTAACAATGTTAACGATGTTTGTAGCAGCTATTTTGCACATTCAGAAGTCTGCGGGGTATGCTTGAAATAAACCGGTCCACTCCGTAACATAGTATATATTACGTAGAAGTACTTAGCGTAAGCTTGGCTAACATAAATTGCGTCAAGAACCAGCCATTACGCTTGTAAACTTTGCAAAAAAGTCTACATTAAAGTAAAGCAACGTTATCTGCAACGCAGCCAGAAACTGCATTCTTGGCAATGGACTGTATTTATTGAAACTATGCGAGCAGTATCATAGTTTGTCTCATTTACAGCAGTCTGATTAGAAAGTTATCATCACTATCATCTAACTGACGTGCACTGTTTGTCCCACGCTAGCCTAAACAGTGTCTCTGACCACTGATCAGAAAATTACCTTCAATCTGTTATTTTCTCTTAGAAGAACATGGTAACAAACATATGTGTAGTAAAGGGAGGCGACTGGAAACAGCGAAAGTGTTTCTTTTACAAAGTGAAAGTATTTATTTTACGCTCCATGCTTTATAAGCACATTCATTTTGACGCAATATACGCAAGGGTGCATAGTGGAAGGCATTTTTTTGCTCGGGGGGTCCAAAAACTGACATATTGATTGATAAATAAGCATTATTTAGCTTCCTCAGTCTCTTTAAAGTTCCAGAAAAGCAATAATACCATTACACTACATTAAGTTTAATGTAAAAGTTATTTTTAACACATTTAAATCCACTGTATCTGCATTTCTTCCTTCATCTGTTTTACTATATACAGGTTTCGAAGACCAGGTTCCGGATCCGGTTTAAATTGACGGTGCTTGGTTTGCCGATTATTATGAGGCGCAAGAAATTCAGCGCTATCTAGAAAAACATCCAACTCGTGTATGGGTTTCCCAATTTAGCGACGGCCGCATACTTAGTGCAAGCCGTTTTAGCCTGTTGTAGCTATAATCTCAAACAGTTTTCAATACGAACCCTGCCCTGTGCGTGTTGTTGGAGGTTCCGAAGAAAAGAACACAACGAATCGCCGAAGGCAGAACCAGTATTAGTGTTTTAGCCTGTTGTAGCTCAGCCGGCGAAGCGTTTTCTCCATTAGCTATTTTCAATCTGCAACACAAGCCTCGTGCAGACATTCTTGATGGATGTATTGAAGGAATGCGACTCGAAGTTTCAAAGAAAAGCTGGATGACCAGTGAGATATTTTTGGAGCCTGGTTCGAATACAGTTTCTGCTAAACTGTTACCTGCCGCCCACTACGTCCGCTATATACTAGATGGGAACAACACACATATCAGTGCGGGTGTCTCAGCTTGCGATACTGGAAACATCACATTACTAAAACTGCCGCCACACATCGCAGGCGTACTTCAACCACTAGATGTCGTGTGGTTCTACCGCCGCTATGAAGATGATCGAAACATAACTGTGGGAGAGTAATCAAAGACAAGGGCGCAATTATATCGTCTTAGCTGTAGACGGAGTATTTTAAGCCTGATCTAATAACAGCGGGTTTCCGCGCCTGTAGCGTCGTATGCGTTAACCCTGATAAATTCCTAAAAAACTCGACTTAATCGAATACTTCTACGTAAATATAATACATGGGTTCAGAATGGCAGTCCGCAATTATGAGCTAATTTTGCGAAAGTCTGCTGTAAAATCACCTGGCCGACCAGCTTCTTCATGTACGCTACAGAGAAGGCCACAAAGATTTCCTGCAGTATCGCCGAAACGATGCGCTAGCAGCAGTCTACGACCAAATACCAACCCGCATGCTTCCACCGTTTCGCCTTATTCGACACCTCACGCAACGCCAATTAGTGCTTCTGATCCGATTGTGCCGCAAAAGCCAACTGCACGGGCGGTTCTTTCGTACGATAAGCCTGGCATAGATTTCGAACCACAGCGGTGTCTAGCGTGGGTTCTGTTATGGGTGAAAAGGCCAGGATGCCACAAAGTTGTTACAACAGAAAGAGACAGTTGTTAAAAACCAGAAACAGAAAGACAAGTTTTCATGACCAAGCCTTAAACTAAGTATTATCCTTGTTTATCACTTTTATGAACGATATTGACTCTGGATTGGGGTGCTTCATTGATAAAATCGCGGATGATACTTGTTTAGCGATAGTCGGTTGCTGCTGATTTTTCTATCTTCTTGCAGATCCATTCAATGTCACAAAAAATGGACAGCCGGGATTTTAGCTCCTGGCTATAGTCATCAATCGCTGTGAATATCGGACCTTATCTCATACGGCTTGTCTCTGGTCAGCGGTTGATCCGAAGTAAGAAGTATTATGTCCACAGCCTGTGAAAAAACACAAATTGGTTGAAATTGCTACAACACCGAAATTTCTAAACAAACGGAAAATAACTTAAGATGCGGTCGATATCATGAAAACAAAACAAGTCTAATGGCTCCACAATTACCTGTAATAACCAGCATCAAGAAGCCAACCATCACCACCGCCAACAAACCGTCCACTGTTACTATGGAAACCAAACAGCTCGACCTCAGAATCTGTGTCAGATCTACATACAGAAAATATCGCATCTCTAAAATTTTATATGTCAAAGCGCCAGCTCCAGCGACACCTAAGGGAGGTTTGGAAGATACTAAATGATTGTAATGTCGTCGGAAAATATTTTGCCGTGTTCTTTGACAAAAAACCGCATTTCGGAATAGTGACTGATGTTGCAATTTATTGACAATGACAGCGCCGTACGAAATGCTACAATAAAGTTTCTACGTGACAATGCCTTATCGGAATATACAAAAACGTATATATATTTGGCCAACACAGCCAGATGTTCGAAAGTAGACACCAAATTGATAATATGTGGTCAGTTTCAGGCACATAACACTGTTCCACAACTTATATCTAGTGTACTTGCGACAACAGAGCGCTTCATTACATACACGTTTCCCTTTCGAAACTCGTGTTTTCAAGTGTCGCCAGACGTACAAACTTAACTTTGGCGGCTGTTCGCGACCACTGGCATCTAAGAACTATTCTTGAATACTATTAAGCCATAGACCAATTCCCTAAGCTGTAAAATATGTACCATAATTAATTTGTTTAAACTTCGATTGTTCTTTTTCAACGACTTTTATACTTGCTTCTTTCCAACTAATGTTAGTGGAGAGACATCTTTGGCAGTATTCTCGCCCGTCGCATTCTCTCAACCACGTTTCGCTGTGTTCCTTTTAAAAAACAACTACAGTTCCACCAGTTCGTTTCAAAATTCTATCAAACCAACAGTTGCAACAACATTTCCTTTCGAAAGTGAGGCCACTGGCGATAACAATTTACGACTAGCGAGCATATATATACGGTGTAACTAAGACTTGTCACATAAATTTCTTTATATACACTTTTTTGTGAACAGCTCCACTTTTTATGAAATGTTCACAAAATAAGTGGAAGGTATTTTTTAAGTTTCTGATGCCAAGGTTATCGTGGGAAATGATATTTTGTAGTGGAATGTCTAATGATTTGAGGATTCTATACAATATTAAACGGTTCAACTTGCCGGAGGTATTCGGTTGTCATACTAAAGAGGTCATTTTCCACTTTTTTTAAACATGGTGCGCCTCAACCCGGCGTTTGATTCATCCCACAGCGCCAGTTCCGCTTACCAAAAGTGGCCACTGGGCACTCGCATTCATTATATATCGATCAACAGGGGTTAACGCGTGGCACATCTCCCGACAGTTATATAAGTGATGCACGGATATCTCAGTCGGTAGAGCGCTTGCTTGCGGATCCGAAGGCAAACAAGTTCTGATCCTAGCCGAATCTTTCAGCTGACTGCTGTTTATATGCTGTCTGATGGAAACAAATGGTTCGTGAGCTTGCATATACATATGGTTCTTTTATTATTCGCTAAGTCCATAAGCCTGCGTTTGCGCTTCTTTAGATAACACAGGCTGAATGAGTTATGAGATATCAAAATAGAGAAGTGCAATGTACATTTCTGTAGCCTACACCAAGAGTAGCGTTTATTACTCGCATGCACAGTGTTAAAATCGCACAGGGTCCTGGTGAACAATACCGGCTCGTCATTTCCACCCATGCAACGAAATTGACTTCTTGCTTGTAGGTACATTGATGTTTAAACTTAGTGAGCAGACAATTATATAAATAACCACTGTTAGTACATATTCGGGCCATTCGGTGGCACTATTGCCACAGATCAAGGCATTTGGAAAACACAAAGAAAAATGTTATAATACTACACAATTAACACAAGGCATTCTTGGTGTTGCATGAATCATGTTAGCAAAATCGTACCTGATTTAATCATGGATTTGTGTGGAGGGTAGACATGCGCTACTTGGACCAAAGCGTTTCTCCTCGAAAGATTAAAGAAATGTTTTTCTATTATAGCGCCTGTGCGAATTGCTGCCTGAGAAATTTGGTATGTAAGCAAAGACCAAGCAACAAGGACATTTGTGGCAACAAATTTTTCGTTATGTTCGGATGGGTTGCTTAGTAAAAAAATTGTTGAGGGTGGGAGCATGCGGTGTAGAATGGTGTTAGTACACTTCAATGTCACTTTTATTTGGAAACGACTGTGTGATAAACGCCAGCAATTTAAGTATTTTTAGGGTAAGAAATAGCGCGCTATGCGATCTGATAAGATTCACAGCTGAAAATTTATGTATTTTTTACGAGTATTGCTACGACTGGAGGAGGATGGCACTGGAAAACATGATAATAAATCTTAGGGATTCCCCATTTGGCTAAATATCACTTCTATTATATCTTGATATTCATCAATAAGTTCCGTAATACAACAGGAAAGGAGGTTCATATTTTCCAAAATGAGACGTTCAAATTTGTTGAGGTCGCTGGCAATTTGAAGCAGCAAACTCAACTGGTGGCTGTCGAATGTTCACACTGAATCTTTTTCTGTACGATAGGAACATTGACATATGTGAACCCTATGCGTTTCCGTGTGATCCTTACACAGCCGGGCAGCAGAGTTGGATGACGTTGTATTGGGACAAGCAGCGTTTGCTTGCGAATCCTGTGAGATGACATGCGTAGTCCATGTCTTAGCCACATAAGCCGTCGTTATTTGATATATGCTGCAAACTGGCCCGTAGACGCCACAGCGTTCACGCACGTCATCGTTGCGAGCACGGTCATGATATTCAGATGTCATTCAAGTGGTCGATAAGAACCATTTCCAGCACTTTTACGCTTATTTCCAGCAAGGTGATTCTTCGATAGTTCTTGCAGACAGCTCGATTGTCTTTGTCGAATAGTGGTGTGATGATAGACAGGCGCCATTCTTTCGGTAGCTCCATGTTAAATCATATACGACGGAACAGCCCAACAAGTTGATCAATCGTGATCGTGATTCGATAGCCCGGGCGGAATGTTATCTTCACGGGGAACTATTCATGTTTTTAACGATTTTACAGGTTTATAAAACTTTTGGTTTGGAGCGTGGATTGATATTCACAGGCCACATATTGATACTTTACTAATCTGAATGCAACAGGGTGCAGATCAATAAGATCTCTTGATATTACTAACTATATTATTACAGTATCGTTAGTTTTTTTGACTAAAGCATTAAAAATAAATCAACAATAACCGAAACAAATTGTTATTTATAATCGGGCGCATTCGATGGGGGCCGGTCCATTGGTGACCGAACTCATTTCCGTGTTTTGTTTGTCACTGTTTTTATTGCACAAATACGGCGATCTTCGACGACAACACCCGATTGTAATAGTATCGACTTTGGTCGGATGGTTCTTTGCGTTTACAATTGTATTTATTTTGCCGCTCGACGTTGCATTGGTACGTACGTTATTTTGCTTATCTCTTTGTTTGTGTCTTTACAATTGTTAATATGTTTCTTTGACAATATTATGCAATCGATTGTGATGATACATAAACTTTGTGTAGATATTTATCCACTGTTGTCTTATCGCATGAGGTTTTATGTTAAATTTTTTTTCGGATTTTTAAGTCCTTATTGCAGAGTGCAAATCAGATTAAACGTATATACCATTTCTTCCTTCCAATGGTACTGGGACATAGCAATGAGACAAGACATTCGGAACCGTCAAATGGAAGGAGATATGCCTCGCCTTGAAGCGAGACCAGATTGGGCATTGAAACAAAATAATAGAAATTATGCAGGTAAGATATTTGAGGCATGAAGCCGGGCTTTGAACGATGACAGTGAGGGCGCTGACGCTACGTTGGTTGGGAGAGAATTACAAAAGCGTACTATTCGATACGAGAAGAAGAAAATGCGGACATCATGGCGAGCTATGTAAGGCGATTCAAGCTTAAGGTGGTGTCCTCGCGTATCCGCTAACCCGGGAACAAAGTATTTCTGAATATCCACGTCTACATGACCGTAGCAGATTTTGTAAAGCAATATCAGATAACTTCTGAGTCGTCTGCACTCCAGTGTTCGCATTCCCAGATAAGACAACCTAGCCTCGTATGGAAGATGACGTATACCAGGTAATAATTTGGTGGCTAATCGTTGAACTTTTTCAATCACAATTATGTCTCGCTCGTAATGAGGGCACCAAATGTTTACTGCATATTCTACGTGAGGTCGAACAACCGAACGATATAGACGAAGCCAGACGAATTTCGACCAGTGTTCGATAGTACGACATAAAAGAAAAATGACGCAGCGGGCCTTTGCGGCTACGGAAGCACAGTGAACGGAAAACTTCAGTTCATTCGAAACAATTACTCCCAAATCTTTTTCCCTGGCTATGGTAGGCAGTAAATTACTATCCAAGGCATAGGCAGCACACGGATTACTGAAGCCACAATGCATAACGAATGACTTAAGCTCATTTATTGCAACAGACCATTCGTGACAGTATTCAGTCAAACTTTCTAGGTCATATTGAAAAGCATCGTGATCAAACGATGGATCATAGCGTAGCACACGGTGGGCTAATTGGAGATCATCGGCATATTTATAAACTGCGCGTGATACGTATTCGTCAATATCGTTCACAAACAGTAGGAATAGAGTTGGCCCGAGAACGGAGCTCTGCGGGACACCGCTACTAACGGAACACCAAGGCGAGCTTGAGGCATTAACGAACACGTACTGTTTACGGCCGAACAAATAACTGCGGAACCACGCTAACAGACTTCCGGCGATACCGTAACATTCTAGCTTGTGCAACAGAGCAGGTAAACTAACTTTGTCGAACGCTTTTTTAAAGTCAACGTAGACGACGTCTAGCCAGTCATTGGAATCGATGACTCTGGAAGCAAAATTAACAAAATCTAATAATTGTGTGGTAGTTGATCTGTTTGACCTGAATCCATGTTGGCTGTCGTAGAGCATATCGTTTGTGAGTAAATAACGAACCAGGGAATTGTGTACCACAGATTCAAGAACTTTACTTGTCGAAGACGTCAGACAAATTGGTCTAAAATTTTGACATTTAGTGCGATCTCTATTTCCTTTGAAGATAGTCACAACTTTAGATTCAAGCCATTGCAGTGGAAATCTGAAACTGAAGGAGATAGTTCAAAGAGACGAGCAAGAGGGGATGCAATGACATGTTTTGTATTGGCGAGAAAGTAATTTGAGATGCCATCTAGACCAGGAGCGGTAGAAGGCTTAAGTTTAGAAAGTATATTAAGCACAATATCCGGTGAAACCTCAACGGACGTCAAGCGGGCATTCGTTCTATAAATAACAAAAGAATGCTTATTGAAGACGGACATGAAGTAGTCGTTGAAGATAACGCAATCCTCTGTCGGGGACGACGAAACGGTTCCATCTGCTTTTTCCATCGGACCAAAAACTGGTGGCTGCTTGCTACGTTTTATCGCGTAGTTAAAAATGATTTCCTATCCTTATCGATATTTTCAGCAAACTTGCTTTAACAGAAGCGTCGACTTCGAAATCTGCGATTTACCTCTTTTCAACATATGATCGCCATGTGCAGTCTGAGTTCGATCGTTTAAACCTACAGAACGCATTGTGCTTGCGAATTAAAGCCCGCCAGCATGACGCGTCGGCCCAAACAGGTTTGCGTCTACTTTTGCAACTTTTTAGAGGAAAAACGCTCAATAACAGTGTCTACTTTGAGAGCAAACCTGGACCACACGACAGAAGGATCGTTAGTATCAAATACAGCGCTGCAGTTAGTGTCCCTAAGACCTGCACGTATTTCGTCCCAGTGGACGTTTCGCCAATGTCTCGTTAATTTCCCCTTTACTGAAGCTGAGTGAAAGACTGCTTTGGATGTAAGAGAAAATTTCACGCAGTTATGATCAGACGAGCTGAGCGGAGCAATAATGTCCACACCTGAAATTGCATTTTCTAGGTCGACGAAAATTAAATCTAGGATGTTCGCACCTTTAGTGCTCGACAAAACATACTGTGTTAGGCCAGCAGCAATAACACTATCCATAAAATTAACCCCTGACGATGGCCATCTATAGTGTTCCCAATCTATGTCGGGGAAATTAAAATCACCGCAGATACATGTCAGCCAAAATGGATTTTCAAATGCTAACGAGCTCAGAAAATTGTAGATTCCTATCATTTTCACTGGGCGATGTGGGAGCATTAAATCAAGGATGTTCGCACCTTTAGTGCTCGACAAAACACTGTGTTAGGCCAGCAGCAATAACACTATCCATAAAATTAACCCCTGACGATGGCCATCTATAGTGTTCCCAATCTATGTCGGGAAAATTAAAATCACCGCAGATACATGTCGGCCAAAATGGATTTTCAAACGCTAACGAGCTCAGAAAATTGTAGATTCCTATCATTTTCACTGGGCGATGTTGGAGCTCTATACACCCATACTAGTAATGAGAACATTTAGATTACGTAACTATTTCACAACAGGTCATCTCTTCAAAGTCAACAAAACGATCATTGATCAGGCGAGCCGGGATAAAGGATAGGACGAAGGTGAGGGTCCCCCCACCCCGGCTACCTATCGGTCCTAAACATACGGAAATTTGGGATTTGCAATTCACTGTCATCGTTCATTGAAGAAGCCCATGACTCCGTCAATCAATATCATTAACACTAACAAATAATTGTAACTCATACAATTTATTAATAACGGACCTAGCGTTTATTAAAACGCATTTATAAATAACGTTATTATTAAGATTATCATAATTATTAGATACAAAACAGTTAGGATTAATTGAATTTGGTAGATTGTCTAACCCACTATTCAAACTATTTGAAAAAGAAGTAAATGTACCACCAGCATGATTAACATTGTTTATGAAACTATAAGCAGGCAGATTAACCAAATCAGTAACCGTTACTGGCCTTTCCATGGCTTCGGAAGTCGGATTACGATTACGCCGTATTGCACGTGACTTTTAGAAAACTTAAATTTCCCGCGGTGTTCTATCAGGATTAATATAGCATATAGAATGCACAGAAATAGCAGATAGACTACGCAATTTTAGAGCAGAACTAACAGCAACTTTACGATCATTTTGGTTGTTGAATACTACTTTGAGAAGACGAGCTTTCCCATCATCACGCTTTTTACCAAGTCGAAATCAAGCTACAGTATTTGCTACATCCAATTCAATTTTAGCCTCAACTAGCAGCGCTTTCACTGATTCGACATCAAACATTTTGCAGGTTATCGCAACTGTACTATCGGGCTACGGCAAGCCAGCAATGATGATGTTTCGTTTTCGGCGCTCTCTCACGTGTATTTCATTCAATATAGCCTCGGTTATCTGAGTCTGATTTTGAACCATATATACGTTTACATCAGTAATTACATGACCGTCAGTGGGAGTATGATGAGCATCCAAAGGCCCAGTGGGAGACGGGGTGGGACGGGCGCCCAGGACATTTAATACACCATCCAGCTTATTTGATAGGAGCTGAACCACATTTGAAATATGAAGCTGCGATTGCGCAAATTTGTCCATTCGCTGCTCGAGTGAATCAAGTTTCGCAATCCCTTCGTCGATGTTTAGGACGCAGGACGGGCAGAACCACCGGATACTGGAATCGGGTTTGGATGCATCACTAAGTGTACCACTGCTTACCTTAGCGCACAATCTGTGGCAAAACCGTTGACATTTCCCACATTTGATTTGCGTATCGATATCCGTTATGTCATTTGAGCACATTAAACAGTTCGTACTATCGATTCCAACAGAACCAATACGAGTAATAACCATATTATTATTATTGAATTCGGAGATGGAGAAGCGTTAGCTTCGGAATCGAAGAATTCTCACTAGGAGAACATAGGGTGAAAAATATGCGCGTCCGTTTTTTTTTCTCTGTCAACACGACTTTTCTATTTCAACTTTGGCCGATTTTGACGAATTTTTTTTAAACGAAAGCTACAGATCTCTAGATGTGCCTTTTGGGGGTTTTATCCCGGTGGGACCTACCCATGGTCCCGCAGGGACCCCCAATGGGGGGTACCCAGGGGGTAAGGGGTCAAAATGACCCATTTTTAGGGGTATTTTCGCTCATAACTCCGTAACCCTTGGGCCGATTTGAATGATATGAGTCGCTTGGGTAGCGCCACCCTGGCACCAGGCGGGCCTTGAAAAATGGTGAAATTTTGAAAATTTTGGCAAAAGTTTGGCGTGCTGTAGCTATGTAACCACTTATCCGAATGGAATGAAATTTGGTATGGTGATAGAGCAACTCATGCCCTACCAGGTACGAGCCATCAGATTTGCTCTATCTCTTTTAGGTATTGAGATATAAGTCCTCAAAGTTGGGTCCCACGGCCATTAGGTCAATTTAGCAAAATTTTTGCTAAATGGCGCACGACTGGATTACCGTTGGAGAAATCTCTCACCGAATGAGCTAAATACGTCCGGTGGGGCAATTTACGTTTATCACTGTAATGCTGCTTTGTTGAATGCAGAATATCCGGATCACTTTGTGCTGGTGGCTGATATTTGACAATTCAAAATAGTTTGGTCATGTTCCTGTCAAATTAGATCAGTGTATTATATT
The DNA here is from genome assembly GCA_030248225.1 of Trileptium ribeirensis. Taxonomy (NCBI): domain Eukaryota; kingdom Metazoa; phylum Nematoda; class Enoplea; order Enoplida; family Thoracostomopsidae; genus Trileptium; species Trileptium ribeirensis. The sequence goes on from JASANE010002972.1 coordinate 36,892, forward strand.
TTGGTGAGTTATTTCAAAATAATTTTCTTGGTTACAAAGCGTAGTGAGATAGATTGTTAATGACAGGCCGATAAAGTGCTTATCGTTCTCCGAATTCACATGCCTTGGCGCGGTGCCAAGTTTCTAGTTTTATATATTTATCGAATACAATCTGAATGAACTTTAGAAAAAATACACTCATTATTTAAATGAACTTGACAATATCCACTTGCATGGGTGGCTATCTCTAAAATAGTGAGGGGATGAGCATAATTTTTCTTTAGCCCTTATCACCGGATCTTGATTTCTGGTGGGAGGGGGTGCAACCTTCTCACCACCCGAATCGCCGCCCACTTGGTTTATACTCATGCAATTGCTATTGTGAGCTGGATATATAGTTGTATGCAAAATATTGTGTAGGTATGATTTTAGGATTTAAGCGCTCGACGCCTCTTACATTGGCGGTCATATTAAGCTACCAACATTGTATTCTCTGGTATATTTGTTGATTTTTGTGTTAAAACAAAAAGCGGAGAATTCCGCATTTGCGAACCGTATCTCAGTGTCTGCATCTGCCCCAAATTCAACGTAATGTGTGACCTAAAATTTTGTTTTTCAACTGTGTTTTCAGATTGGCCTTATATAGCGTAATTTTACCCACTGAATCAACTTGTGGTGTGAATTTTTTTGTTGTAAGCAGTTTCGGTAAGGAGTTGTAGGTCCGATTCTGTAAGGAGGTACTTGCCCCGCATAACTCTTCACCGGAACACCGGATAGAAAACTGACGCCACCAATCCACTCAGTGTGTCATACTACGCTATGTCAGACATACTTAATTCTTGGAATTCCTTGGATTTAATTCTTGGAATTAAATCTTCCAAGAGTACTCTGACCGCTCTAAATCGTTTCTCGGAACCGCGGAAGAAAAAACAGACCCGCTAATCGAATCGACTGATCAAACTACCCAATATTTCCGAGCTTCGCCCCCTGAGGAACATATGGGGAGCATATCCCGATGTGTACCGTGACCCCCATACCACCAGTCGACTCAGCGAAACAAAGTACGCCATATATACGCAAAAATATTAGGTCATGTGATGATTCGAACTTTGAATTTGGGACAGACACACGGCTCATATAGTGTGTATATGTTGATTACACGCTCTTCGAAATTTCAACGTGAGTTATAAAACACCCTTACATTTGGGCATTGTCTTATGTGTTTATTGTCTCTGGCTCTTCAAACGCAAGACAAGTATGTAACATTTTCATGTTGTCATTTTAATTTGAATATTCGAAATTTGATGAATTGTTATTTATCGATGAATGAAACAATTTTCATAATAAAAACGGTTAGCACCGCTGAAGCTTGGTAGACATTGTTCTATTCGAAATATAGTATCACCTGTTTCTCTAGTGTACTCCAAGGGTCACCCTTGGGGATCAGACGGCTACCCCAAAGTGTGGGACCTCCAACAGCCATAGTTAACCCCGAAGACGCTGGGCAGGTGAAAAGTTTTAACATTCGGTCTGAGCAAAATTACCAAAATCGTAAGGAGGAATGGGAGTAAATCGTGAAAGTTATGAGAGTAAATTGTGAAAGTTATGACGAAAAATTGGGAATAGTGTGGAAAATATTTGTTATGGCCCCCCCCCGCAACCAGGAGTGTATTATGAAATTTTCGTAGAAGAATATGACACTTGGTCATACTCGTATATTATACCTTATTCGATAATGTGATCGTTTTTGGATTTGCTTCCCTAAGGATTCCAGAAGGTTACCTCCAATCCAAGGGTGGGTGCATCAACTCTAAATTTCCTTGCGTAAAGTGCCAGCTATCAATTAGACAATAAGCAATCAGATTCGACTAAGAAACGAACCCACGGGAAATTGCTATTCGTGCTATAGTCTCACTGGCTGTGGGCAAGCTGGCAGCTGGTACCGCCTCTTCTAAGGCACGTTCGTGCAGTAGAAGCCCAAATAAGCTTGGGGGTACCTTCTGGGATCCTTGGACGAGGGGAGGGGGTAAGTCGAAAAACAACCTAATCATAGGGTAGGGTATAATACGTGAGTACGTCCGAGTGTCATACTCTTCTATTTTCTACAAAAGTTTCATAGTGAACCCTTAGCACAATGAGAAGAATGAGAGACGGTGTAACTGAACTTAAAAGATTTATAACATGATCGTTCTAGAAACCTATGATGTATCACGAGTTGTACTCAAACTGAGGTGAAATGAAAACTTTACTAGGTGTAGTGAGCGAGTCTACTTTGTGTAAACCGACGCTATTTGCCATTTTTAGACATTCTTCAATCAATGTCTCCTCCAAAATGCTGCAGACGTGAACGCAAGTCTTGGACGTGGTAGTACTGCGGCTTCTGCTGCCGTAGGCACCGACTATTCTACCGAGATCCCTGAAGTGAACGGTACTACATCGGCTTCGTCAACGACGACCATTTTGCCGCCAAAAGCGGCTGAAATTTGCGACCAGCCTCGAAGCTACGTGCCGGCGAACGTTTTGCCGGTGATATGGCGCATTGTCTACTGGACTTCGCAAATATTAACATGGTACTTTGACTACATTATTATTTTGTCTTTATAAAGTTATTTTATAAACTAACTTTTATAGCGCTTCTTAGACGTTTATCAGATTTATTTGCTTGGTTTAACCGGAGTCGCTTGAAATTTATGGAGGTAATTTTGTCAAATAGAGTTTGCTATGGAAGAATGTCATTTTTATATATAATAATGTGTGACTCTGTCATGTGTAACGTTTCACATGGCCGACAGGGTTCATGACAGTATTTTTATTTAACGTATGATTGTACATGTACTTATATTCGTAATAATTGTGTCTACCTGCACGCTTAGCTTTGCGTTTGCGTTGCCGCAGTGACTTGTTGCCGATAATCTGACAAATATGGGTTGCGATTTAGTTTTGTACATTCCGCCATTATGCGGAAAAGTGACGTTTTGAATTTCAGCGGTAGAGAGGCAGCGATTATCGCTGCACAGAATCTATTAGCGGTAGGATAGCAGAATGAGTTAACCGAGCAAAAGATTTTGCTCTGGATAGCTGTTTTCGGCCATTGTAATTATTGGGGGCGGAAATGAAATGCATGCTATGCCGTTCTCGATCTACTACATGTTAGCCTAAGATAATGTCTTTATTATGAGCCTTGGTGGGGGGGGGGGCGTGTGCCACCCCGAACACCTGCTCTTTACCGTTTTTTGTAACGATATAGCGTTCGCTCCTGGATGTCACCTGGGTTCCGTTTTGGATTTATAAGCTAAAGTTAGAAACATAAGAAAGTGAAAATTCGATTAGTTTAATCTTATGTTTTGGTAAAAAGAACGATAGATGTAAGGTTTCAGCTATTTACATTGACTAAGGTTTCATTCACATTGATGAATGTGAAAAAGAAACAATAGAATTTTCATTTTGTTGGTACATGAAAAAATTATTAAATTACAAAGAAATTATTTCTTTTTCTCAAATTATATTTTCGACACTTTCGAAATATATTTGATTCTAATTTTTTTGCCGCAGATGTTATGATTTAGAACAAATCCCCGCTCAAGTATTCATTCATAGTACAACTATATTAAGTATACACTGATAGTTTGCCATTCGAATTGTGGTACTGTATAGTGAGCTATTGAAGTATAGTTTTCTTTTAGACTTTGGCAATTGATAGTTTGATTCATTTATGACAATAAGAGTTTTCATTTTTTAGGGAAACGGGTTTTACTACTGCAGGTGCGTACGCCCACCGTGTACCATTCGAAGAGTTAGTAGTACACTCTTGGTTTAATGGGTAGATTTCAGACACTGCTGTTTCCGAACATGAGATCGCCAAATTACAGTATCCGCCGTTATTTTTGACTCTCGTTTCGTAGAAGATTTGACAAGTTATTTTTTCAAAATAGACACTGGGTCCCGACTGATTTTGATTACAATTCCGCTGGTTTTGAGGGCGCGAAAATGGGTAATTTCACTTAAGAAATTTACATTTCTCACAAAATTTTGTCAAAATATGGTGATTTAAATCAAAATTTACGACAAAACCTTACTGGGGTTAGCTTGGGTCTGATCATAAAATATTTGCTTCTAAAACATACCCAGAGATAAAGAATTAGTTCTACTCATTCTAGATTTCAGACTTGAGAAGCGAATAATTTAAATTATTTATTTAGGCTAATCCTTCCGCTGTTGCAATCGTACAGTCTCGCCGGCGACTTTACGACGCTTGGAAAATTTACAAAATTTACGACAAAACCTAACTTGGTCCAGCTTGGGTATGATCAGAAAGTAATTGCTTCTAAAACATACCCAAAGAATTAGATATACTCATTCCGTAGCAATATATTTTATACTTGAAAAGCTAATAATTCAAATTATTTATTTAGGCTAATCCTTCCGCTGTTGCAATCGTACAGTCTCGCCGGCGACTTTACGACGCTTGGAAAACTAAAAACTGCTCTGCGCAATAACGCAATCTATTACGGAAACTATTTGTTGCTTTTTGGCGTGCTTTTAATTTATGTTGCATTATTTATTTAGGCTAATCCTTCCGCTGTTGCAATCGTACAGTCTCGCCGGCGACTTTACGACGCTTGGAAAACTAAAAACTGCTCTGCGCAATAACGCAATGTATTACGGAAGCTATTTGTTGCTTTTTGGCGTGCTTTTAATTTATGTTGCATTATTTATTTAGGCTAATCCTTCCGCTGTTGCAATCGTACAGTCTCGCCGGCGACTTTACGACGCTTGGAAAACTAAAAACTGCTCTGCGCAATAACGCAATCTATTACGGAAGCTACTTGTTGCTTTTTGGCGTGCTTTTAATTTATGTTGCTGCAAATGGATATTCGTTAAATTTGTAAGTAATTAACGATTATTCGTTTAGTGATGAATGAGGCCTAAGAAGGCAGAGTTTTTGTACCCGCTGATTGTAGTAGTGTTCAAGTACGAACGGCTGCTGTTCGCTTTTCGGTTTGTTTTGACGGGCACGTTTTCATCGGCTCTGGGTTGCTGAATATGGCGTCCCTTGGTATGGAAAGTGTTGTAGCGGGAGTTTGAAAATGTTTGTCAAAGATTTTATGTGTGTATGAATTATGTTTTAATATATCAAAGTTCTTAAAATACACGTTTGGTGCTTTTGTGCAATAATACTATGTTTTTGCATACACCACTATGGCTGTATTTAGTATGTCTGCTAACGGATTTTGCGCTGAAGCATTCGTTTCGAGTGCTCGAACTTCTGACATAGTCCCGCTTATGCGCTGTGCTGTTTTAATACTTATGAAAAATGAATATACTATTCGGAAGACATTTAAAAGTAGAACATGATTTTAACATGGTGGTTCATAATAAGTGTAAAACTTGAAATTTAAAATCAGCATGGGGAGTAAAATAACGGGTCTGTGCGGAGTTTAGTAACAGAGCACTGACGAAGAGCACATGCTGTTTTCAAGGAAAATTGCCTTCATCCAAGTTAAGATTAGTCGAATTTAGCAACAGAGCACTAACGGAGAGCACTTGCTGTTTTCAAGGAAAATTGCCTTCTTCCAAGTTAAGATTAGTCGAATTTAGCAACAGAACACTGACGGAGAGCACTTGCTGTTTTCAAGGAAAATTGCCTTCTTCCAAGTTAAGATTAGTCGAATTTAGCAACAGAGCACTGACGAAGAGCACTTGCTGTTTTCAAGGAAAATTGCCTTCTTCCGAGTTAAGATTAGTCGAATTTAGCAACAGAGCACTGACGGAGAGCACTTGCTGTTTTCAAGGAAAATTGTCTTCTTCCAAGTTAAGATTAGTCGAATTTAGCAACAGAGCACTGACGAAGAGCACTTGTTGTTTTCAAGGAAAATTGCCTTCTTCCAAGTTAAGATTAGTCGAATTTAGCAACAGAGCACTGACGAAGAGCACTTGCTGTTTTCAAGGAAAATTGCCTTCTTCCAAGTTAAGATTAGTCGAATTTAGCAACAGAGCACTGACGAAGAGCACTTGCTGTTTTCAAGGAAAATTGCCTTCTTCCAAGTTAAGATTAGTCGAATTTAGCAACAGAGCACTGACGAAGAGCACTTGCTGTTTTCAAGGAAAATTGCCTTCTTCCAAGTTAAGATTAGTCGAATTTCTGTAGAACTTAAAGCACACCGTATGTTTAGTAACATCAGGACAATGAGTCGATTTTAAAATGTTTGATAGATTTTATGTAGAATGTTATCTTATATAATATTTTTATGTGCGTTATATATTTAGTATATCGTTGATATTATGTTGGTAGCAATAATCTACTATGTGAAGAAATATTTGTCATTCGTATCTCGTTACTTTATACCAGGGAGTAACCGGAGTTCCGGTTCCGGTTCCGGCGAAAATCGTGTTCCGGTTGCGGTTCCGGCAAAGGGCAAAAACCATACCGGAACCGGAATTCCGGTTTAAAAATTTTGTTTGAAATTTTACACGTTTTTTCCTTCATCAATAATCCAAACATATGTAATATATATTATACAATGATCAAGCTCCAATACAACCAAGCAAAAGAAAAGATTACTAACCAATTAGCCGTGTGAAACGTAAGTAGGGCACATAATTTGAGCAGGAATTTTTCATAATAACCTGCAGGAGTTTGTTAAATCAAAGCCAGGTAGATGCCTGTAGCAGCTATTTTACACATCCAGAAGTCTGTGGGATACGTTTGAATTAAACCGGTCCAACTCGATAACAGAGTATGGCTTACCGAGAAGTGCTTAGAGTATGCTTGGCTAACATAAATTGCGTCAAGTACCTGCCAGTGCGCTTGTAAACTTGGTAAATCAGTCTAAATTGAAGTAAACTAACGTCATCTGCAACGCAGCTAGAAACTGCTTTCTTGGCAATGCACTGTGTTTATTGAAACTGTGCGAGCAGCATCACAGTGTGTCTCAGTTATAGCATTCTGATTAGAAAGTTATCATCATTATGATCTAACTGACGGGCACTGTTTGTCCAACGCTAGCCTAAACAGTGTCTCTGACCACTGATCAGAAAATTACCTTCTATCTATTATTTTCTCTTAGAATCATATAAACCAATAATTTTAAGTTTCCTACAGAAGAACATGCAACAAGCGTATGTGTAGTAAAGGGAGGCGACTGGAGACAGCAAAAATGTGTATTCTACGCTCCAAGTTTTGTAAGCATATTCGATGTGACGCAGTATACGCAATGGTGTATAGTGGAAGACATTTTTTGCTCTGAATGTCCAAAAACCGACATATTTGATTGATAAATAAACATTATTAGCTTCCTCAGTCTCTTTAAAGTTTGAGAAAGGCAATAATACCATCGCAATACATTAAGTTTAATGTAAAAGTTATTTTTAATGCATTTTAAATCCACTATACCTTCATTTCTTCCATCATCTGTTTTACTATCTATAAATTTCGAAGACCAGGTTCCGGTTCCGGTAAATTTCGGTTCCGGTTATTCCCTGCTTTATACCTACGAACGTTTCGCCTGCGGCTGGTTTCTCACTATTTGTCTTAAGCGACAAGCGAAATCAAAGGTTTTGACGTTTGTTTCTGGGAGGGTGACAGTTGTGTGCTAATATTGTCTAGTTATTTTGATGTAATCCCAGCTTATGTAGTGTTATATCGGTAATCGGTAAACGGCTGTGTTGATGGTACAAAGGTTAGGCGGGCAAGTCTCAAAGGTTGAACTATTAGGTCGAAACTGTCATTCGTGATCGTCAAAAAGAGTGGAACAAATGTTTGGCTTTTGAACTGGGAAATGTTGCGAGGACCATGTTGGTCTGCGACATGTATAATGTATAAAGACTGGATTATCGTGTTGGTCATCACTGGTTCGCAACTAGCTCTTAATATAATACTGCTTGTTACTAGCTCTCCGCAAGCGAGGGTATTGTCATTTTCAAGTTGTTCAGCTGTTTAATCACCTGTAACGGGCTGTGTTTGATGTATATACCACCATAAAAATTTTTGAACCCTGAACACATTGAAAATCTTAAAACATCGTCGATTCTAAACCCATCGGAAACAGCTAACAACGAATCCTTTATTTGTGCTGGTCTCTATATAGCCGAACCATCGTGATCAGCCTACGGGAAAACCTATATAGACAATTCTTGATGGTTTGTACGCAGTACGTAACCAAACAAATGAAGACAAAGTATACTTTGGAAATCGGCTTCATTGACACTAAACCCTTTGAAAAGGCATGAAATATGCACGATGGACTCTGGATAAACAAATGATTGTATTCAGCCTTCAGAAATACCGATATATACCATTCTTGATGGCATGCACATAATACATAACTATTCAGATAAAAACTTACTGCATATTGGAAATCGCGTTCGTCGACCGTAATATTCTTGAAACCCCATGAAAAGGTATAAGTTAAGTTGGAGTCTAGATAACAAAACTATAGTATCAAGCGTACTTGATAACCTAATAGGCACTCATGATAAGGTAAAACAAGCGATAACACGGGGAAATAAACCGATATTTCTGGCAAAGTGCCGACGAATCATATTCGGACCCGCTACGGCCTACGGTGGTTCCACAAAAAAGTCGTGACCATCAAACTTGTAGATCGCGATGACCTCATTCTGAGTCCAATCATTTTTCGATGTAAAGCCTGCTCTCTGATAATATATTGGTTGCGACGCGCTGGTACCCGTGTTATCAGATTTGGCAGAGAGGCTTTAAAAATTCTGTTTTGCGAATTTGATCCGGAAGATGAGGTCAATGGTTTTCGCGTTCAGCTGAACGGCACATCGACATCACGTTTGCTATCTAATATAAAATGTCGAAATCCGTTCATCCGATAGTGAGTTATAAATGATTGACATGCAAACATTTTTTACGATTTTCCTCCTAGCGGCCTCAGTGGGAACTCCGCTCGCTCCGTTTCAATAATGCTACGTTGAGTCGTTGATACAGTGTTTCGTCAAAATCTATGTCGTCTGATTTGACAAATATTTTAGTTCCACGCTTAAAGTTATCTGTATTACGGCAAGCAATACATGGGGTCTGTTCTGGCTGGTGCTCTTGCTTGGTTACGGTTTGGTGGAGGTACCGCGTAAAGTAAGCTTCCGATAACATTTTTTTTCATCTTCAATTATCTACTTTCATTGTTTTATTATTTCGCTATAGGATGTGGAATATTTCGGAGCTTTAATTATCGAAATAGTACTTTTTGTGGCCTTATCGACAAATTATCCTTGGTCGTGTCGTAAGAACTGTTCTTTTTTTACATATTTTGTGATTTTTTAAGAAGAAACAGATTATAATCATACGCCTTACGTCATGTTACAACAACAATCGATTACATCCTGCGATTTGTATATAAAAAGGCGAAAGAAATGAATGACTAATACAAACATTTTCATCTCAATAAAATACACAATCTATAATCTCGTTTTGCACACAAATGTACAATCATAGCGGATAAACTCTAGTAGCTTGTCTTATCGCCAAGTTGGGGAATTCTGAGTGTTGCATATGGAATTTAGCGCCGCGTACATAGCTATATTATCTATTTAGAAATTAAACCGAAGCAGCCGTCTTGCTTGAATCGTTGAGGAGATAGAGCTGCTTATTACGCGTTTTCGAGTGTTTTGGGTCTTATGGGCCCTTTCAAAAACACATGTTTACCCAACCGTGTGGCGTAAATAATAACAATAGCAATACAGGATGCGTTATATACCGTCTTATAGATGCTTATTTGCTGTACAAAATGAGCGCTGTTCCGGCTGGTAAGAATTCTTCGATTCGCTCGTTTCACTCAGTACAGTCGGTACTCAATATATGGCGAAATACTACCACTTGCCCTGTAAGACTGAAATACAGTTGTTTCCTAGCCTGTACATTACTTGCCACTATAAGTGACTGTGGCTTTAAGACAGAGCGAGCAGAGAACGAGAAAATGTAAAATTTCTAAATAAATTTAATTTTCTCCCGAGCAAGTTGCGTTTGAGCAATAACTAAACAACGGGCGAGCAACGATCAATTGTCACCGGTCAACGAACGGGAAAAGTATATATATCATGGGGTCAGATGTGAGAAAAATGACGACATATCAGTTTTCTGGCTACGAACGCGAATATAATATACACAGCAAATGGTCACTGTGACATCAATAGTGACTACCCTTAGGGCAGATGAAAATAATCCCTCCTTGGTGTGTCGCCGCCCCCATCCCCTTGGAAGATAGTCTGGTAGCTATGTGGCTGTGCGCCCAATTCACGCCGAAAATTTTGGCACATCTGGGGAAAATAATGAAAAATTGATCGAAATTGGCAAAATTTGGTGGGAAATGTTCAGTCCCTAAACCCCCCTCCTCCCGGCCGGCTAATCATCTAATGGGGAAGACGTTTCTTCCACCTGGTCCTTCGGACTTCGTCCATATATTTTCAAATGGTTGCGCTAAGTTGATCAATTAGCCACCGTGAACTCACAAAATAATCATGGTGAGCGCACCAACAAGAAAAGAATCAGTGCATTCACAATGATTTTACCTTCCCCCCCCCCAAAAAAAATATGCGCTAACGTCCATAGGTGCATTTCGTGGTTATCTGTAGTAAAGGTACACACTGTTTTTATCGGTTCGAGGGTTCCAGGGTCGATATCGTAATATACGAATTTTCGAGCAATGTAATTTGTCAAAATACTCAATTTTCACTTTCATGTCCAGCCGTTCGACAGTATTACGCTCAGGCTAGCTCGGTCATCTTATCGTAATATACGAATTTTCGAGCAATGTAATTTGTCAAAATACTCAATTTTCACTTTCATGTCCAGCCGTTCGACAGTATTACGCTCAGGCTAGCTCGGTCATCTTATCGTAATATACGAATTTTCGAGCAATGTAATTTGTCAAAATACTCAATTTTCACTTTCATGTCCAGCCGTTCGACAGTATTACGCTCAGGCTAGCTCGGTCATCTTTGAGTGTAATCCCGATATCGCGCTTATTATCAGTAATAATTAGCTTATTATTCATTACTACGTAACCTGCTCATTAAGGCATAACCTGCTAATAAATGTTATGATTATAACACAAAGTTAGTCTTAACAACGTGTCAAGGAGACAAGTTTGCATGTTCGCAATAATTGTGCTATCCGGTCGATTTTCACGAATTTTATAATTTTTTTTTTCAATTTTCTAGGTATTCCTAGCCGGATCGCGAGGCTACTCGTTACAAAAAGTCTATTTTGAACTTGAGAAAATGTCGTCGGAGAAAAACGATGCGGAAGAATCGCTAAAGGAAGCTTTTATAGTAAGTTACGGAATGCTAATTTCACGTTGTTCCATCAAAAAATAATGAGTTTAAACTGTATAACTTTAAGCGCGGTGGGTGGCATCCGTGACAGTGCGAACGTTGGGACTTGGTGTGCCCAGTCATGTCGTTTATGGCAACGCAATTTATGCCATGACGTGTTTTTAAGTCACGCGCTGTGCTACTGTCCCGCGAATAGACTTGACTTAATGGTTTTATTAAGCCGAAGTATAGCCTTAAGCCTGTGATTACTAGTACTTCGTGAATAATGTAGCAACGAATTGGTCATGATGTACATATATGTGTATTCACCATATATATATATATTATTTTTATCCTTCTGGACACGTATTTATTATTTATGCACAGTAGCCGCCTAAAATGACTGTCGCTCGCTCGTGACTCGCTGGAATAAAAGTTTCTTCTAAAAATAGAATTTATTAACTTTTTCGAAATCTCGAGCGAGCCAATCGCTGGCGAATCACTCGATATTCGACGGTTATTTTTGACGAGTACTGTATATGGCTGTAATTCAAGATTTTATGGAGCATTTTGCTTTAAACCAATTTTTACTACCAATTTTTGCTGGTTGTTTTGTTATCTTTTTTTAATAATTCGAATCCCTCAGTTACGTCAATGAGACCGGGACGTTTATACTTGTTTATAAAACCTATTTCCGATCCATCTTTAGATCCCTGGGTTCTCGGTAGGGAGACACTGGCTCGGCTCCTGGAAACATCGCCTGAACATCAGAGGTGGGAAATTTTGGGTGCGGGGCAAGCAAAAATGCAAAACTAAGGAAAAACGTGCACTATGGTATTGTTATTTTGAGTTAAACTTTGTGAAATGATGTGGCAACTGTCCTTGAGCAAAATAATGCTAAATATTAGAACAGGTTTGTTTTAGATCACTTTAGCCTCAAACATGGGTTGCTAAACGAACAAATAAATTGCAGCCTGCAACTCCAGATGCAGTATTTGAAAATTATCCGTTTCGGTGATAAAATGTGTGATGGACCGATTGCCAACATAGTAGGGAGAACCCCGAGAGTTGAATTTTTTCTAATAATTTAAAACTTGTGGCAAATCTCTGTTTTAGTAAAAATTTAGAATATTTCTTTAAAATTCGGTTTGAGATCTTGAGTTAGCTGTTTCTTCTGTGCGCGTCGAATTTATGCAGATGAAAGCATCAAAAGCACTAGTCAAGGACTTGACGGGCTTTTGAATTACGATAGGAATATCTTTTAGCGATTCTATGGAACCTTTAAGAAATCAAAGGGGCCACCGAATGCGATGTCCCATGTAAAGTTATTGGCGTGTGCCGATAATGAAAAAATATTGGATAGTGTGACACTAGTATGCCATATTCAAGTACTTTGCGTGGTTTGGTGATGTGACGCAGTTTTCGGCCTTTCAACTAAGACGTCTGGTGTCAGATGCCTCCCAATGTTTTTTCACAGAGTCTTCTTATTAGTTGTAATAATATTTTGTTTGTAACGGCATCTGTTTCCGCGGTGAGACCAGATGTACGCTGTCAATAATCGATATGTTGTGTCTTAAACTTGCAAAAGAATGCCATAGCTACTTTTTTATTATTATAAAGGACACAAAAGCCGCAATCGCAACGCTGAAGCCATCGCATCCACTAATGCTGCACGCCGAAAGCGTTTTGAATAAGGTACGTTTCTTAACCAAAGCTTATTTGGTTGTTGATTTACCCGATTAAAGATTCCGTATACTTTCTCCATTAGTCGCTGTCTGTGACGCCAGCAGCCAAGTTGTCGATTTCGTGAATGCTTGTGGATAGCAGTCTTTAAATTTTATAAAATTATCGTTTGTATTTGTATAATGTGATATATTATTTAGTTTTTTAAATATCTATATTGACTAAGTTCAAGGACGACGTGGATCCTTCGTGAGCAAAGCAATTATTCATAATTATTGGCATCGAGTAGGGTCAGCCGTCTTGTCATGACACAGCGGTGCCGTAGAGGATTTGTTCTTGCTTTTATGACAGTAACAAGAACCTACGTCTCGTTTATGGATTTTTTCAGTTTCCCGAGTCATTGCGGACTTCGCGATACTCCCAACGGGAGCCGAGCGGCAGTTACCGGCAGGCGGACGCCGCAAACATTCCCAGCGAACAGTATCTAATTCGACTTCACAAACGTGTGATCGATGCGCTTCAAACCCATCATCGGTAAGACAAAAGGCGATTTAAAATACATTTGAAGCCGCAAATTGGGGAATTTTGTTGTCAGAATTGTTTAGTTTTTTACTTAAAAATTAAGCCATTGTTCGTTGTTTAAAAACTAGAATTTGGGCTAATTATTATTATTGGCTGGATGTGTTTGTAACTTGTGTTTGCACTTAGCAATAGCTTTCGCGTTGATAGATATATTTGTATCAGTGACGTCCATGGACCGGTCCGGACCGGTTCAGACCTTTGAAATTTTTCTCATCAAAACGGCAAATTCATAAATTTTTTTTTGAAAATCAAACTTGGTACTTAGAGTTCCTTTACTGTGGCATTCCTTAACGTATGTTACGATAACATTTATCTACTCATAATCTCGCCAAACCTGCTCCTAAGAATAAACCTCAGGAGTTTTGGTACATTGTTGCACAAAATATTTAGTGTTTGTTAGGTGAAAATTGACTTAGTCGGTCCGGTCTAGTATACTCCGGACCGAAAAGTATTTGCAGAGATTGCATCACTAATTTGCATAGCTATTCCGGCTCAGCAATATCAATTTTAGCTTTGTACGTCAAGCCAAGTGATGCAAATTTTTCGGTCAGCACCGGCTCGGCTAAAAATCTATTTTATGCTAACAAACCAAATATATTTGTCTAACAGTGCACCAAATTCGTTGATTTGCTTTATAGGCAATTTTGACTTTACTTCAGGTTTAGTCATATGTTATGCATGTTCCATAGAATGCGTGCAAAACGTGGGCAATTTTGTCTCTAGCAACCATTTGCAAGAATGTAAAATCTATAATGGATGTTTGTGTGATATTTCAGTTTCTTGCAAACGGCTTTTATAGGTTATTGTCGTTAATGACTGTTTGTTTAAGACTAAAATCTCTAACAGTTAGCTGTAAGATAATTTCGTTTTTTTATAGATAGGCTAATAAGACAAGAATCTTTAACAGGTAGCTGTTAGAGACTAACATTTCTTGCAATTAGCCGTAAATATTTTTGTCTTCAATGGCTAGCTGTTAGAGAAACGTTTGTCTCTTAATAAAGTCTCCTAAAATTACGAAAGTACGAACATCATTATAACACTAAGACACAAATACACTCTTGGTAAATGTCGCTTATTCCATGTAGATAATATTATATATTAGTGAACATTATTATGATTCCTACAAGGCGGTGGTGCGCGACAGGGGAAGTAGCAAATTTTCAACTACTCATAAATATTTTTTGCTCTGAATTGCAATTTTGTTAAAAAATTTTGTCATTTTTGTGTCAGCTGGACTGGTGTCCGAATTTACTAAAAAATCGAAGGGTATTGAACTCAGATGTTATTGGTGAGGTCCACGACTGGTTATATTAACAACACCGGTCCATGGTTAGCACCTTTTTGTTTCTCCGTTTTAGCACACAAGCTCAATGGAACGCATTGATGGCTGAAGCACTATTTCTCGAAGACGTAGCAAAGAACGAAGTTAGCACCAGTCGTGAATTCGTTCATTCGTTTCCAGCGGAACGTGGCGCGGTCGCCGATTTAGTTTGCTTGCCTCAAGTTGGTGAGTTTGTTTGCCTTCTTACTCACATTTTAGCACCATCCGTGAATTCGTTCATTCGTTTCCAGTGGAACGTGGGCCGGTCGCAGATTTAGTTTCCTTGCCTCAAGTTGGTGGTGCGTTGATTTGCCTCTTACTCACATTTTTAGCACCAGTCGTGAATTCGTTCATTCGTTTCCAGTGGAACGTGGCCCGGTCGCCGATTTAGTTTGCTTGCCTCAAGTTGGTGAGTTTGTTTGCCTTCTTACTCACATTTTAGCACCATCCGTGAATTCGTTCATTCGTTTCCAGGAGAACGTGGGCCGGTCGCAGATTTAGTTTCCTTGCCTCAAGTTGGTTTGTCGTATTACTCATAGTTTTATTTACTCTGCGCAGCACATCGATCAGTGCTAATTTCAATAATAAGCATTTAGGTCTGTTCCGACTTAGTACTAAATACCCCGTTTCGTATGACATGGTTTTCACTGTGATCTCTTACGTCTGTAGAAGGTCGTTGATACTTTAATCAAGTTTTGGTAATGGTGTAATGACAAAGTCTAATTCATTCTTGTTTCACTTACGGATACTTATTCCTTAATATCTGAATACTGCGTGGAGAATTCTATGTCAATCGAGTTATTTTAAGCGGATTTTTTAAAACTGCCTTTTTGAACGGCCGCTTCCTTAATTTGAAAATCGGTAAGCGTTTTTTTGTTTGATTATCAGATTACCACGATCATTGCATTGGATAACAACAACGGTTATTGATAAAGAACCATGTATAAGTTTATTCGTTATATTGTTTCTTTTTGTTCGTTTCAGAATGGTATTGGTACTGCTTCTTGAAACGCTACTGTCTCCGCGTAATTTCGCTTGTAATGGTTGTATTTTCGGCATTCGTTGTTTGGTCGGAAGTAACGTTTTTCGTCAAGAGTCCGGTCTTGTCTTTAGCAGCGGTTTTCGTTCAACTCGCCGCGAGTAACTACGACTATGTCTATATTGAGGTAAGCTTATTATATTGACATGATTAGAGGTTTATTTGTTTTAGGGTTAAGGATTTTTGTTTCGGAGATAAACATGAAAAAACTTAAAATTTTCTGTCCATCACATTTTTTGTTTCGTGTTCATATAAGGGATTAGAGAATGCTAATATTTTTCTTCAAGGACACGACCGAAGCGGGATTATATTGTGGACATTAATGGTGTTATCATTGGGACTGTTTAGGTGTGATTTTTAATTATATTTGCTTTGGAAACTGTTTTGTTACAATAATCGAGCACCGTTCGCTGTTAGTGGCTCATGTGTGCAACCAGATTTCAGTTTTAAACTCACATTGTAGATGTATTAGGCAAAGTAATTGCTCTGAGTAATATACATTATTAACAAGTTATTGTGGGATAAAATTATATATCAATAGAGCATGTGCAAACTGCAGTTAGGCAAAGTAATTGCACCGAGTAATATACACAATTAACAAGTTATTGTGGGATAAAATTATATATCAATAGAGCATGTGCAAACTGCAGTTTCCGGTCAGCGTTTTCTGTAATCTTGCTCAATGCTTCCGGGAAATCTCTAAGTCACCAGCTACTGCAGCATGACCAGAGCGACTTCCCACTAAGGTTAGAGGCGACCAAATAGGTCGAGTTGTGGAAGAATGGAAACTATAGGCTATCAAGGAATGCAAACCCCACTTTATACACATGCATATCGGTGATGGTGAAACAACGCAGCCGTAGCATGGACTGTTGGAGAGATGCTGCACATGGAGGCACCGCACAATCAGTGGGTTTGGTAAATGAATGGTAGTTGAGATCCTGTATTCCACCACCACCACCACCACCACCACATCCTTTAGAGTCGATTGGTTCCATCGCGCGTGCAACGGGTTCGACTGCACCGTGACTTCAGCACTCTTTTCCATTTGTCCTTGTCTTGCCCGTCCTCAATTCGTAGTTGAGATCCTGTATTATTGTTGGAAATGTTGGACTCATGAAATGTATCTTTTTTTGTTAACGTCATGTTTCATTTTTTTCGTCACTGCGATGTTTCAGCTATCGTCGGTCGTTACAATTGCATATTTGTGCGTTTGTGCGTATTATACGGTGTTCAAAATCAAAATCTATCGCTATTACCATCTCGATCCACATCATCAGACCGACGCAAATAGTCTCTTGTTTAGTGCAATGTAAGAATCGTTTGATATATAATTTTGTCATTATTGCTATAATAGCTCTCAACGTAGTAGTAGCTACTAATAACTAAACCATCGGCGGTATGTCTTTTTGATCCGGATGTAGGTACTTAAAATAGATTATGTTATTTTTCGGTTTCAAATATTATGTTTATTAGTTTTGTATGTAGAGCATTATTATTATTGAATCTCTTGTTTGTGGTCATATTAGCTGTGCTTTCCCATTATTTTATATTTGATAGGTTACCACCTATATGCACCTCTAATAACGGGATATAACCATTTAAAATTCCTTAACTTACGAAGTTTCTCTATTTTGGGAGTACTAAATACGCCTTTGAGCAACACCGCCGTGTTGCAGCTAACGTATTGCTGTTTGTGTATTGGGACCTGGACTGATGAGGCTCAAATTGGGACTTGATATTAGGCTAAGTGTAGCTATTTTTGGTTTTTGTTTGGACGCGATCTAGATGAGAATGCGCACCGTCTCGGCATTCCCTCAGTTTGTTGAAAACGTCAATAGCTTTGCTGCGACTGCATTGAATACGGTAATTATGATGTGAGTAATTAGCGTTTTTTAACGATTTTTTCCGTTTATTCCGCATCAGCTAATTGGCTGTTTTTACATATATCGAGAGTTATAATAGCTTCCGTGTATGTTCCATGAGGTTTCCAGCGTCTAGTTGGAAATATTTCTGTATTTTTTGTATTCAGGTCGTTCTCATATATATAGTCGTATAGTAGTTATATGATTCCTTTTCCCAAGTCTTACCGCTGTCTCAATGGGTTTGGTTGATTTTTCTGTTGTTCAGTTATACAATTTAATCGATTAGTCATCGCCATCAATTCAGTGTTTTGTGTTGTAATTGATTTCAGTTTGCTATGTCGCCTCACTCCTCCGTTATGCTTAAACTTTCTCGGACTTATTCATCTTGATAGTCACGTTGCGAACGAAGCTGGCAGCGAAACTGCTTACACGAAGGTTTGATTATAACTGTAATGATTTTGCTCGCGTTTATGCGACAATCGTCAAGCTAAACTGAAATCTACTGAAATACCAGAAATGACATCGACATTCTTTTGGCCTTTCCACAGTCAGAAAAATGTACAAGGATTTCTCTGGGTTCTTCCTCATTTTCTTTCTGTGGAAAACATTTTCGATAGTACGGGTATGAAATATCTGCTGTTGATGTGTCTAGTCATTTTCGACAGTGACGGTACCACGAGGGTCCGTAATTACTACGTTATTGATCGCATCTCAACGAGTTTATATAAGCGCAGAAATTAGTACCTCGCAAAGCGAAGGAAAACGGAGCGAGTGTAGCTACTCCGCACTTATTGGACCGTTTTTTCATTCCAACCTTCAAGCGGATCCCTAGGCCCGCTTGAAGGTTCCTTTTAGCAATTATAGACCGTTAGTACTTTAATGACGATGCTATGAGTCATTTTAGTCATACGTATATCAAAACCGACGAACTTTTATTTCTTCTCCCAATGACCAAAAAGACAAGGGCTTTTGAAATTTATAAATCGCAGGATTTATGAAAAATTCTAATTTGAAGAGTGATTTTTATCAAGTAGGGCATAATATTTGCTTTATTTGATGCATACCAATGCGAAAACTGTTGTTTTATTGTATCTAGCAACCCCAAAAACCTGTTGACAGGTTCGATTGTCATCTATAATGGAAAAGTGGCAAAATTTTACTATTTTTAATTTCGTTATTGACTATATGGCTTTTTGTAATTTTGCTCCGGCACGGTCTTGCAGGGTTAAGAACACAGCCAGTATGGCGTTGACCAACTTGTCTAACGGGATAAATTACCCTATAATCTCATCGTTCACCCCCAACAACATGCAAAAGACTTGCTTTGTAAAAGTTTTGAAATTTTCACTTTTTTGGGGTATTTTGAAACTGTGGCTCATACTTGGAAAACAACAGCTCTGACAAAAATAGTATAACAACAAAGCCGTAGATATCGATAAAAATATTCGCTGCAAAGCCTCTATCTCGAGTTATAGGTCGCATAATAGATACCCGGATGCCAGATTTCAAAAACTATGACCCTTGATAGCGTTGGAGCCCGTTTTGACCTGGAAGACGGGGTCGGCAAATTTAACGTTCAATGAAATGGCACAAATAGACTGAATTTGGGATCAGATAAAAAAATTGCGATGATCCATTCATCTGGTGGGGTCATTTCACGAAACCATGTCATTTAGACATCGGCACTTTTTTGGCCCATAGTACCAGTCTTTTGGAAGGAAATTTAATGTCGCTGTGAGATGTATTAATAGCATGTCGGGCGGTCATAATGAGGTATGGTGAACCTCTGTACCACTACCATAGGAGGAGCCAGAGGCCTTCA
This sequence comes from Trileptium ribeirensis, assembly GCA_030248225.1. Taxonomy (NCBI): domain Eukaryota; kingdom Metazoa; phylum Nematoda; class Enoplea; order Enoplida; family Thoracostomopsidae; genus Trileptium; species Trileptium ribeirensis. The sequence goes on from JASANE010002972.1 coordinate 56,457, forward strand.
ACCCGGATTGGCCAAATGAAGCCAAAAACACATGTCCCACTATAAACGTTCGCCGTATCGCTAGCACGTGACACATATGTGTGTTTTTCATTTCACTGTGATCCTTTGGTGTTTGCTAATTTTTCCGGAAAAACTTGGGAGTAAGCATCGACACTGAAGCTGACGTCAAACTTCCGAAAAAATTTTTTCGTAACATGTAGCCCCCCCACCAAGGTCAAATCTGGCAGCTGCATACGCTGGTAAATAACTTCAAAGTGCACTAGCGCCAAAATGCTATATAACGGTAATCGTAATCAGTACAGATGTTATTGGAAAAAAAGAATATCAGCGTTTGTCCATGTGTTGTTTGATTATCAGGTCGAAGGTCATAAAGTATCAAAAACGGGGTATGCAAAATGTAGCCCCCCCGAGCTACCGAAAATTAAATTTAAAAAGCCAAATTTTGCATACAGTTTTACAATAGGCCGGATAGAAACATAGTGACGCCCCACTAGAATCGAACCATGTATTAAAAATTTTTAATGGAAATGTAGCCCCCCCCGACCTGACGTGTAGCCCCCTGACCTGTAGCCCCCCCGACCGCATGTATAATAAAAGAAACCGAAGGTCGCTAGAATCATATTAGTATATAAATTTATCATCATCATTGCACCATCATATGGGGCCGTGCTGTTAACTGGGTAGCTAGGGAACCCTTCTGCCTGCCCGCACATCTATTCTTCGCATTCGCCTTGGTATCATCACCTAAATGGAAGCTAATCGTACATCAATTGTGTTTGTTTTACAGCAGCGGCAGCAGTGTTAAAATAAATCTAGAATCTCTAAAAGTAGCCAAAGTTTCACGCAATGTATGTTGTAGGAAGGTTTTTAACCCGACCTTAGGTGTAGCCCCCCGACTAACACATGTTGGGGTGCCAATTTTTACAAGGCCTAAGGATCTGCCTGAAATTTTTTATCGGACATCCGCAACTCATGGTTGGTTTGTGAGCATAAAATGGTATCAGTAGGTGCTGTCTCTGCTGCGCTAGAAAAACTTCTAAATTGGCCGATTTTTAACCGTAAAAGGGTCCTAGACACTATACATACGAAAATGGTGTCCCAAATGGCTTGACTGTGACCCTTTTGGTCCGACTTGCATACAAACAGACCATGGTTCACATGTCACTGCGTTACCCTACAGAATAATTACTTATTTCGGGTTAAAATTTGACCCCCATGGTCACCCTTTGCGACTTCTGTAGCAGGTCTCAGGTAGCTCGTTTTGCATAGAGACATCGATATTCGAAAAATTCATAGTTTTTTTTATGTCGGAAGGGGTCTAGACACTGTAAATAGGAAAACATATCATTCTGGCTTCAAAAATGGTGTCTCAAAAGTACATGGTTTCGTGAAATGACCCGGTGATGAGTTATGATCTCCACAGACGATAAAAAGGAAAAAATTTTTTACGAGTTTTGCTTCCCTACTCGCGGAAAATTTTTCAAGGGGGCATGAACCACTGGTTCAGCATTAGAGCGCATTTTGACAAGAGAAAAACAAATTAGAAACGTAGCCAAAATGTTTTTGATGGATAGGAAAAGCGATGTTGAAGCAAATTTTGACAAAATTTAAGAAAGTTATGAAGGATGAAGTTTTAGTTCAAATTTTGATCTTATGTCATTTGGGGTGTTTTTGTCAAGCAGAAACAAAAAGAATTCTGCCAAGAGACGATGAAGCTGGGGGAGCGCGAAACGGCGGCAGGAACCGGTTCCACCCTGTTTTTTGAACGGCGCATATTTGAAACTGCTAGCTCCTCACTTTGGATAGCCCAGCATTTTAGCCGAGATTAGTGCCGCATGACGTTAATTCTGTAGTCATACAACGCCTGAAAAAATGCTCTTCAGGCTAATCACCCAAGAATCATTCGATGAAAAAACATTTTTTACAAAGTAACCTTGGAATTTTAAGCTTTGGAAACATCGAATTTTCGCGTTGTCAAAGCGTAGTGTAACGTTGTGGAGATTGCGTGTTGCAGGGTTAAAAGCGTTTAAATTCCGCCTGTATGTGTGATCATAACTCGGGAATGACTTAATCGATTTTCATGATTTTGGGCTGATTCGAAATCGCATATTTGATTTACCGCGTACGTCCCCGAGCATTTTTTGATTTGAGATTTGCGTCAGAGGTAAATTTTTTTCTGGTTGGTGTTATTTCATGCTAAAATGATAAAATGCTGATGACTCATTTGTTTTCGATTAAGGTTCGGGTTCTGGAGTTATGGGACTTGAGGTATGTCACCATCGTGGTTTCTTGACCCAAAAATGTGAAAATTTGTTCTGACGTCCTGGGCGGATAGAAAGTTTCACTTGGGTGTTTTCAGGCATGGGAAACTTATTGCCGAGGTACTAAGAATTGCCGCATTCTTCGTATGGGTGATAATCATTGGCCAATAACGGCAGGTGGTGAACCTAATTTCGACGGTTAAATTTAGAAGGAGCGTAATTCACTAAAAAACGATTTTGAGAAAATTAATAAAAATCGTTTATATTTCATTGTACGCAGAAGCATTAATTAACGTATATATATAATAACGAATGTACAAAGTCGCTTTCAATTCTTTTACAATATTTGTCAACAGCCGGTTAAAATCAAAAAAGTTGTGAATTACGCTTCTTCAACCGAAAAATAATAATACACGTAAATATGCATTACGCTGTTTCTACAAAAAGAGGTTGTGAGCAGGAAGAGTGTAATTCAATGATTTGACGAGTTACGCTATTTCTATACTGTATTCAGTCCGGGACTTTTCAGACACTGAGTGTGATTCTAGCGACCTT
>JASANE010002974.1:0-50201 GCA_030248225.1 Trileptium ribeirensis
AACAAATTGGAGGAATTCGATAGACCAAAAAAAATTTAATCATAAATTTTATATTGAATGAATAACCATTGTTTATAGAGAAGCCTTGCTTCTCAGTTTGATGTTTCCAGGTGGTTTTTAGAGGGTCAAAAAATTTTTGACTATGGTCTCCTGTCCAGAACACAATAATATGCTGTTGGCGTATTAGATATGGCAATGATCAAAGACTTTATGAAAGGGCGTTCGAACAAAAAGGATATATGGGAGTAAGCAAAAGCCAGGTGAGTTATAAACTTATTGATTTAATAAAAGATAAAAACAGCGTTGAGTGGTTGGGTATCGCGCCATATATGCATATCTGTGGAATCTTATTAGGTGGTAACGTTCCAAACAAAATCAAAAAGGGAACTTTTTCCGAAACTTTAAATAAAACTAGAATCGTAACTCATTTTAAGTAGGGCTTTTAGAACGGGTCTATAGTCAAAATATGGAGCAATGTATTTCAAAAAATTTTTTACTTTAAAGCTAATAGGATAAGTTTTATGTATTTCGCTACGTGTTCGCAAACAGGGTTTTAGGTATTGCATTCAAACTGTTTTTATAAGAAAAAACCTTGGAAAAGTTCGGGAACTTGTTAAAAAAACCACACGCTTGACCAAAAAAATTGATAAAATTTTAAAAATAATATTCCCCAAAAATTTGAAAAAATATTTTTAAACCTAGAGGAAGGAGCTAATCCACACATCCAATATTAAAATCTAGTTTTAAGTTTGATAAATCGCATGGGTTTTGTTTCATTAAAAAGACTTTAATGTTTTCAATTGGATGTGTGCACTAGTCCTTCTTGGTGTCATCGGAGAGGAGGCTTGCTAAGTTTTAACTCAAGTTGATCACGGAAAACCTTTAATGTCCCCTGCGCTAGCCAGGTGATGAAAATCAGCCGTGTACCTGAGGTCACACAACAGTGAGGATGCACTGTCGACGGCGTCCCTGGTAGGCAGTTTCAACCAAGGCGGGGTGTGAGCAACAGGGTCGGCTGGATATCCTTAAATTGAATTTGTGCTCGTGTTGGACCACTCACTCGGAGAAAACTCAAGCTCGATGTTCTGCTACAGTGTCCTTTAGATATGTGTGCTTTAAACATAGTTACCGTTTGTCTTCGGCTAGGCTCCGGTTTAGTGGCCATCTAGCCGCGTGTATGCAGTGCATCCTGTGCTCAGGGGTTAAAAATAAAAAAAAACTGAGATAGGAAGCTTAACCCTGAATAGTCTCGTGAGCGCTTCTCAATATGTGGTTTTTAGTACAATAATATGTTTTGCGGGTGGGCTCCGTACTCTTGACGGCCATCCATCCAGACTTGGTTTTTCGCGCATAGATAATATGTTTTCTCAAGGTTAGATCCCGTGTAAAAAATGGGTAAAAAAGGGTCTCGCCCTGAATCTACGATTTTTATTTATGTCAAATCACATTTGTGTGTGCATCTTCGGTGTTACGTGCGTTTGCGTTACCGTGTAAAATTTTCTAGCTCAAAAAAGAAAAATCTCAACTCAAAGAGGTTGCAAAATTTTGACCTATTCTTAAATTAGAAACCCAACGGACCTTTTTTGTTGATGTGGGTTCCCTAGATTGACCCACAAGAAGAATTTATGTCCTTGTGGGTCTGCCGTTGTCCTCGCGCTTGTTGAGTCTTTTTGACGACATACGAGGGATTTAATTCTCGTATGCGCCGCTAAATTCTAAAAAAAATTTGACACACATGGGGTATAATGTCCCTGTGTGTCGTTTACAGAAATATAACATGACACACAGCGGGTGTAATGTCAAGGCATCGCTTTCTAAAAGTCTAAAAAAATATCAAGTCTGTTTGTCTAACTAAAAAGTTGTTTTGGCTGTCGCTACTCAAGTTTATATGGTTGTTGCTACGACGTATAAATAAAAAAGCTGCAATAACTCACCGCTTTCTGTCGTCGTTTTTCACAAATATGCATCCCAAACTCGAGTAATGCAAAAATTAGTGATGCTTTGTTTATACTGTGCTGGGGTAAAAAACACACTTGTAGCGGAGTGAATTCTATTTTTAAAAATCTTTGTAAAAAAACTGAAATAAAAATAAGAATTTATATTATGTATTGTACAAACAACTTATACTTTATACATTATACATGTAGCATGATATATTATACAAACAACTTATAATAATTTAGAATCAAATGATTTGATCATACAGGAGCTCACAACTGTTCGCAAAGCATATTAATAGAATTGTAATTACTGATATAGGATGCGAAAACAAACATGTAGACGATATGTTCTATTTAGGTATATAAAAAGGCAAAATGGGGAATAGCATGGTTTTGCTACACTGGATATCCGGAATCTTGGACTTGTTTCTCTGCAGTTCTTAAGTTTGCTAGTACGTTGATTAAACACCAGTTAAGGTACTGAACAACCGCAACTCTTTACAGTTCAATGACATGGTTGAGATTAAAATTAATGCAAGTATAGTGTAGTTAAGCTATTTTGAAAGCCTCTGGGGTAGCATATTACTGTTATTAATGATTCAATTATGCCGGCTGCTATGCACTAACGATTCTAAGTTAATATTTTTACACCCTTTATATGGGTCTTTATAATGGTCAGTTCTAATTATGGAGTATTCAGGGTATTAACAAAGTGTAATACAGTGATGTTAAGTTATATGCAGTGTTTCTTCTACTTTGATCATAACGACAAGGCCAGGCGTACAGCGTCTCTATGGAATCTAAAGCATACATAAATTAAGATAAAAGTATTTTCTATAAAGCATTATTAGTGTACAGTACGTGGCCGCGCAAAAATTAAGGTACGTATCATTTTCAATAATAGCTAATCAATCGAAAATAACAGAGAAATATTTCAGTTGAATATTGTATGTGTATTTACGTGTATGTATATGTATGTATATGTGTGCCTCAGCGTTTTTAAATTGGATCGCAGGGGATTTTATGTCCCTACGAGCCCTCGGCTGTTCGCTCTGGCGGTATAAAATAGAATATTTATAGTATATGTATATATATGTTTAAGTATATATAACCTACAGCTACAAATAAAACAAGTGTATTAGCTTGGTTGGCTTATTACTACGTACAAAAACTGTTTAGTCTTTGTCGCTCTTGGTTGTTTATTAGCATTCATTGGCGTTGACTATCGCAGCACAAGTGAGAACATAAGAATATTACGAATTATTACGATATTGCAATTACAAATTAAAATAAAAAGTTAGAAAAGCTGGAAAAATTTAAAGTTTCTTCTATACACATAAAACAACAACTGTATTATATATAATATTGAAAAATATATTAATGCGTAATTGTGCATGTATATACGTATATATAAGTGAATTGCTTATATATTTATGTGGATACATATATTTCAGTATATGTATACATTTTATGTTATAGGTATGCATTGCATATCTATGATGTATATCCTAGCTAGTCCAAATCTTGAGAATTATAGCCGGGGGCCTGAGCCGGGGGCCGGGCTCACCTACCGGGGAGGCGCTGGATTTTTCCGGGGGGCCAGATTTTTTTGCCGGGCTATGTCGCGTTTAGACATTTATTTTTCTCAGCAGGGGGCTTTGAGCCGGGCGAGGTGTAGGAGCTGGGGGTACCTAAGCGTTGCCGGGGGGCAGCCAAAAATTCCCCCCACTTTGGACTAGCCGGTTATTTTTGGTATCTTTGTATATGTGTTTATATTTTTTTGTGTGTGTATTTCATGAGTATATGCTGTGGAATGATTTTGGGAAGTGGATCTTGGGAAGGGATTTTGGAAGTATTACGTAGTACTTCCAGATCATCGCCGGCATAATCTGTGGCATCGAATTGACCCAACCAAGGAACGATGAACATTTCAGTCAATTTCAAAACGAAACCCCATCGTCAGATCGACTGTGTAAATGTTCCAACATCTTACCTAATGCTTCCAGGATCATCAACAATATTTTATCAATCAACTACAGACGTAATATCCGGGAGAATGTATGTGTGGGATGGTTGAATCATGTTATTGGTATGCGACGCTGGTATGCGGGACATTTATGTGTTTTTGGTCGATATGCACATATACGATTGTGGCGAAATTGCTAATGTTCACTTACGGCGATGATAGTAAAATACCGTAATTATGAACATTTGAACATCCTCTTGGAACATTATTCAAAGAACTATCTTCAGAAGAGTATTAATGTAAAACAATAATCAGACAGTTTGTATCGATTAATATGATTTGCACAACGAAAAAATTAAAAATCTTTATAAGTATAGATGACACAAGTATAAAAAAGTCTGTGTTTCAATTTTACCCCTACGATAAATTTGAAATTTGAGGACAAATTTTTTGTGGCGGAGGGGGTAATGTAACGATTTACGGCTTCGGGAACAAATTATCTCATGTGAAGTTGGGAGACGTATTAAGTCGTGAACCCCAAACACGACGGGCCGAAGCCCTTTAACTTCACTTCACATAAGGGAATTTGTTTATTTGATTTGATATTCCTGTGTCGTGCCTATAATCGTTATAAGTGATGAACGATCGTGGGAATCACTCCGGTGGGAATATGCAGGCATTGCGTCATCTGTTTATCATGTGTGTATTTATGTATGTGTCGTGTAATTTATTCCCCTCATACATTCATTACATTCATGTGTTTATGACGGCATAATTCATTTGTAATTGTTGGTTTGTTTATTACATGTGGTTCGTGTATAATACGTGTAACTATGCAAATGTGATGCAAGTGTGTGTAATTGTTTATTTTGTTCATTGCGTATGAGTCGTGTGTATTGCCAGAAAATTGCAATAGTTTTTTGAGATAGAATTTTCCCAGCACATTACAATAGAATTTTTAAGAACTACAGAAATCATGTTAAAGTGGACAGGGGGGATGGTTTGGTTATTTGCGGGTTTGTTCACCAAATACCATAGGGCACGTTGTAGATTATACATACCAAATTTGGCATCATTTGGCCAACCCGTTAAGATGTTATGAACCTCATCCCCTCGGTCATTTCTGTTAATAATAATTTATTTTATTCTTGAAAATTATAACTTTAAGAGAGTTTAAAATAACATAAAATTTTACAATTTGTGTGCCGGGGCTATAGTTTGCTTACTTATCGGATTTGAGTGTAGCCCCTGGGTGCCTTAACTGTTACACTTACATTAGCGAATATGTAAGTGTATTTCTGCTAAATTTTCTGTAAAATCTTAAAATTTGTTATGAGTTAGGGATTCCAAGAATTTCATAAAAAGGGGTTCTCTAACGCAAAAATTAAAATTTATGTTAGAGAGCGAATTTTACAATTCTAAGAATTCACAACCCGGTTGGCAACCATTATATTAAAAATTAACGGGTTAGAGAGATTTCAGGACTGGGTTTTCTTTTGAGTTCCAAGAAATAGGGTTTAGAAAAGTTATTTAAGCGGTTGCGCAGTTAGATCAAAGCCTCAGTCGGCCTCGGAAGCTGTGCAATCAAGGTGAGTACGGTTCAGCCGTTTATTTGTTTAAACGTTTGTGTAAAGATTGTAATTTGTCGTCGTGTGTGAAATAAATCGTCTGAATTATACGTGGAGACACATTAAGGCCCTAGGATTAAGCTCACAAAATAAAATATCTCTTGGTGCTCGCATTGTAGTAGTGTTGTGTGTAATCTACGGTGGCACTAAACACCCCTAGGACCACGTAGGCTACACATTGCTACTCAGTAAACGGTCAAAATGTGTCTCCAACTCAATATATCTATGCACCTTATATGGACTGTGATGGACCAGACGCTTATCGCCAACGTAGTGGATTATTAGTGTTGCATAGGTAACGCGTGTGCTTGCTGATGCTTAAAACTGCTATGTCCACCTTTGAATTTAAGATCTTGTGTCGGCTATACCAAGACGAGTTGTGTCACATTAATGCAAGTAACTCAATTTATGTAGCGGTTTTCATTAAATGTGGCGCAGTTTCTGTTGCAGGTATTTTCCAAAGGTAACACAGTTTTTGTAGCGGTTGCTCAAAAACTGACATAGTTTCTGCAGCAATTATTCTAAAGTGACACAGTTCCTGCAGCACTTTCTAAAATTGACAGTTCCTGTAGCAGTTTTTTCAAACGTGATACGGTTTCTGTAGTAGTTTTTATAAACGTGACGCAGTTTCTACAGCTGCTTTTTCAAAAATTTTGTCACGACATGAAATGACAGCATACATTTCTCTATGAATGCTGCGTAATAGCTGGTACACTTTATAATTCGAAACACTTGAAAACTATTGCCCTAGCCAAAAAGTTCTATGCCTGCAGGCAAAATCATAAAACCTATGTATTCAATGTTCCAGCTTTTCAGAATTGACCTAATTTTTTGTAGGTTCAAACCCAACTCAAATATTCAGGTGAGGCGAAACTGTTCTGTTGCAAAAGACTTGAGACTTGTTCAGTTCCGTAGAGGTTCGAGACTAAGACCTAACAAGATAATTTATTCATGCATCTTACACTCCGTGTCCTGTTTTCTTGGAACTGTTACATAACAATACAGCGTTGTCACTGCTAGTTATGAGCCGTGCAAATTCTCCAGTTTTCATTAGAGCTGCATTAAAACGACGTAATAATTTATACTAGGTTTCACCAACATGTGGTAACGTTACAGTCGGCATCAAATTTGAAACATTGTTGTTAAATGTAATGCGCCAGTATAAGAGGCATCGCTTAAAATTGCAAGTCGTTAAAACTACAGATAGAATGTGTCATCTCTATTGCATTGCACTGCAACCGCAATTTAAAAAGCACTGTGGTTCTTTTTGTAATGTGTCCATTGATTGCATAAATGATACTGAGAAGAACAGATCAGTTAGGTTAGCAAGTGAGAGCGAAAGTGACAAATACTACCAAATATGGGTTCGGAAGCGAAATATATTTTAAAATCACATTGAATGGTTCAAAATCCGAAAGATGAATCAATACTCATATACAAAAATGATCGTATTATTTATGAAACTGACTAAGGCTATACAACGTTTCTTTGACTGAATCTAAGCAGTTTTTGTTGATGCAAAATGTTGTAGCAGCCATTTTTTAAACGTAGTAACGATATGTAAACAATAAACGTCGGAAGTAAATACAATACAGACAAATACGATAATACGTCAGTAGTACGAACATTGTTTAAATTCTAAAACAATGTGTAATAAGCCTGCGGTTTGCGCGAAATTATTTACTCTCATTTATCAATATTCAAGCAAACTGCGATAACGAGCTAAATTGCTTTAGGAACTTTCCACATCGAATTTATGTAGCAAAATGACAAGGTTAGGGCTCATATTACCGAATTGCTTGGTTGTAGCTATGGCTAACGATCGTCATACCTGAGATGCAAGCAGCGTCGTCTGTTATCATTGCTGGCCATAAATAATTTGATTTGTCAATAAAATCAAGGCACCTTTTCGTTAACAATACTGTTCGCAATTTTTATAATTTCCGGATTGCCGAAAATGCGCGTGGTGGGCTTGGAATTAATTATTGGCATCTGTTTATTAATGCTGAAATGGTTAAACGCCAATTTATCAAAAATATAAAAATCTTGTTATTTGACCCGTAGTACCAAGCATTGACGTTGCTACAAAAACTCTAATAACAATATACGCGATGTTTTGCTAACATTACACTTCATCACCACTTCACACTCTACAGTAATTAGATTCTGACCAATCTTTTCTTCAGAAAATTTTGCTCGTATAGCATAACGCGGTATCACATTGTTTATGCCTTGTTATCTCAAATATGGAATATAATACGCTTAAATTCCAAACAGCTCAGCTCGTATTGACCGATGTTGATGTTCTGTTGTACATAAAAATATGATCCTCTTCCATATAATGTTATAATCTTTACTGGTAGTCTCCTTTACATTTAACCGACGTTCGCCAAACATTGCAAAAGGATTCCTGAGGCATATTATTTATAATTTTCCTACCTCCATGCCGGCTTACGGCGTAGATATATACCTTATACCAAGCCAGTAGTACTAATTCCATTCATAGAAATGATGTCACATTATTTAAATTTACATGATACAAGGATCGATAATTATTTATCAATGCTTTCGTTAATTGATCAAAAGTTCATGTTATATTTTAGATGTTTATGATAGGAAAATGCATATTAGGAAAATTAAACAATGGCGATAAGTTCATATATTAAGATCTACTAGTTACTATTGCAACCTGATTTCCAGACAAAATTCAGTTCTGGACACTTCGCTTATTACTTTTAAAGATTTACTGTTCACACTATAACAAACACTGCACGGCGACAAGCCAATTGCACATAAGTAGTTAAGTTTCAACTCAATCTATCAATTACGAGCTTAACTGTCTGTATTATCATCAGTATTACTCCCAAGTTAAGCCGAAAGAATGAGATATCGGTATCACTGAACTGCATTTTATGTTTTGAGATAGCCGACGGTACTTTGCAGTAGTTTAGGTGTAAGTAGGGAAAACCTGATGCGTGTAATTTTTAGTAACTATCTGCAAGAAAGTGTGACATATTTATGCCAAACTTAATAAAATGGAGCCATTACAGCTAAGTATACAAATCTATAATTGGATTATTGTCAAATTATGATTCTAACTATGCACTATATACCTGATCCTCAGAATGCATGCTAAAAGTAACTAAGTAAAACAAACACATCTCTGCACGCAGACACTGCTCGTGGCAGTAAAAGCGCTAGCAATCTTCACAGGAATACCCTGAACCGTTCTTAATGTTAAACTTATCTTCCGTATAAATTCGTTTTCATAGTAGTTAGCCGAAGCAACACCAATATCCTGTCGGCTCAGTTTTGCATAGAGCAGTTTTTCCTTTCTATATATCATTTGATTCTGCGTTGGTCAAAAACGTAAAATCTGAATAACAACATGAGCTCAATCACATGGTCTCTTTGTGCTGTAGATAAAATTCAATTTACATTTTACTGTTTCAATTCATTTAGCTCTGCTTCAAAACGCTAGACATTACACCTTATCCAAATTGTGTATGGTGTACGATATATAGTACCCAACTCGAGCTTCGCTGAAACGGAAGATTTAATAGTTTTACTTTACTACCTTTCATTGCAGACTATAAAGCCCTGACCTTTTAGCTGATGTGGTAGTCCTGGATTTCATGTTCCTTAATACTTATTTGAATACGGAAATATTAAAATTTGAAAGTTATAAAACAGGTAAGCAATTCATGACGCTTAGCATTAAAGTCTTATGCATAGTGTAAGAGAGTCGTCCGTTTTGTTACGTTAGGTAGTAAGTAAATTTCAATATTAATGCCGCCAGCAATAACAAGAGGATTTATGCGTGAGCCCACCGTAAAGACGTAACCATGAATCCGCTGAGAACGTGTTTGTCAATCTAGTTAACGATATTAAAACAAATGGACCTCCGCAAATCACGATTTTCTACTGTGTGCACAGTTGCAATACAAGCAGCGCATAAGATATTATTCGTACTCACACTTTTACTAATTAAACGTCGTAATTCACTACCGCCAAACTTCAGAACGCGTATTCAATCGCGTTTTATCGCACGCGTTTATGCAAAAATATACAGCGAATACAGTTAGATTTTTCAGCATATCATTTGATGAAGGCGAAAATAAGAAACGAGGGTGTACGTAAATTGCGTTTGTACATCACGGAACTCTTATTTGCGTTCATCAAACCTGAACACCGATGGCATTAATGTCAACGCGAATTTCTATACCAGTCAGCTCGTGATTTTGTCCATCGAACAACCATAATGCAAGCATCTAAAGAGGAGTCACGCATTAAATATCAATTGTCGAAAACTTTATTGCGACAACCTGCATGCAAATGCTCAATTTCTGAAGCGAGCTCAGCGTATAGCGTGTGATAAAATGTCTGAATCAGAACGTCGCCTGTAATGTTACCAGAAAATGCTACACGAGTTTGTAATAATCATTTCAGTATTCCACAGCTTCTGTAGAAAAGGACCAACTGTTGATCGACGGTGCAACAAAAACTGAGAAAATCGCCCGCAACTTTGTGGTGTATTGGCGCTAAACTGCAGCTGTAATAAAAACTATTGTAGCTCCTATACATTTTAGTATTTCCACAATAAAGTATCAGAATTCAAATTCGCGCCCAGAACAGTGCGGTCCAACATGTCACCAAAAATGACTGAGTTTTCGCAGTTTTGAGTTTAGAACGAGATGCCCTGCCGCAAGCCAGATATTTAGAACACAATTTTAACTTTTATTGTAATTTAAGTGTTTAGTTTTTACAGCAGAATGCCTAGAGGCATATCTTTAACCCCATTATACGGTGTGAACGGATGTTAGAATGTTGAGCCTACATTACAAAAGGGTATTCCATAGCATTGGGGTGTTGGCTTTACTAAACAATGTAATATGAAGTTGCCTGCCTAGGAATTCAATCATCTATACACACGACGCTAAGGGTAGAGCGGGCCCTGTTATTATGGCAGGAACATGAAAAATAAAGGCTGCGGCGGCGAAATTTCGGGTGTAACAGTGGAGACCTGAAGCAAAATTTCAAATTTTTGGACTATTGGTGCTTCCACAATAGTGGTATTTGGTTTGTTCCATACATTCACTACACGATTTGAAAAGAAGTTCAGGCGGTCAATTTTCCGTGCGCGACAATGGTCTTCAGTAAAACAGTGTCATCATTGCCTTGGAAAAAATGGTCACAAATATAAATGCAGGGTTGTTTATGTGCAATTTCATACAATGGTATAAGGTTCAAACTCGGGCACCTAGTTTCTATTGCGTGTAACTGTAAATATATCAAGCGAGCGAAATCGTTCAGGTCACGAACACCTGGTAATAATTTTGTTGCCCTACGTTGACCGGATTCTGGCAGGTTAGTGTCTTTCATGTAGTACGGATTCCAAACCGAGTTGCATATTCCAAGTGAGGACGAACAACAAAACGGTACAAGGCAAGAAATGACGGTTTTGCGAAAATGTTGAAAATGACAACTAATAAGTCCGAGACAATGATTTACCTTGCTACCAGCTTGACTGCATTGATTTGTCTATGTTAAATTATTTGATACGTGAACCTATGTTAAATTATTTGATACGTTAACATCTAAATTACTAACAACCGATATTGTTGTGAGGTGTTTACCATCAAGACGATATGGCCGTTAAAAATTTTGTGATCCGAAATGCACATTACCTGAATTATTGGCATTAAAATCGATTGCATTTAAAGATGAGCATTCATTAAAGGCAATAAAATCCCGTTGAAGCACACTATAATCAGTATTGGTGCACGATGATTGAAAAGTTTTCATATCGTCTGTCAATTTTAATACAGTAGAAATAATAACTTCACCGTCTACACAAAATATAAAAAGAAGAGGGCGCCCTGATAGACTTATTTTAAAACGGGTGACGGATTTGATTAATGCCGACGACATGATACTCGTCGAGTTCGATTTTTGAGAAAGTCTGGTCGATTTAACTTCCTACTGAATTTGAAGAAACTCAACTTCTGAGACCAGCCTAGCGTGATCAATTAAATTGAAAAATATCAAGATATACGCTGTCCGGTACGCTACTGTTGCTTAGCCATTTAGTAATATTGTCTAAATATATCAACAGCTGACTACAGCAGCTTTTGTCGCTAGTGAATCCAAACTCAAAATTTTCGATTAAATTGTTACTAGCTATGTGTGATCACATACTGTAAGCAACAATTTGTTCTATCAATTTGCAGCTACTCACAGTTAAACTGACCGGTTGGTAGTAAAGAAATCAAAAGGAACGCTACTTTTTTATGCAAAGATGATACATCTGCAGTTTCTAAAATGTCAATATTTTCGTAATATATATTATCTCCAAGAATGTTGCACTACCGACTGAAAAGGATGCAGTAATGGCAGACACACGTTGAATATAAAGCTTTTTCGATAATTTATTAATTAGTATTTATTTATAATTAATTAATTTTCCTGGAAGTATTTATTTGCCGCCATTCGGCCACTGTATTTCTAATGTTTATTATATTTAGTAGTACCTAATAATGTACAATGTGCTGCATTGAGGCTATTAGCATTCCATTGTTTTAAAACGCTTTTAAAATTGTCTTCCAGTACTAGTGTGTTTTTAACAGCCTTTAATGCATTAGCTAGGTGCAAAGTTCTAACGCCATCATTTTGTCATTAAAATTATGCGTGAGTCCACTTTAGGTGTATACACCTGGTTAGGTCTCTTGTCAAATCAGTTCACGATCGTTAAAGCGGTGAACGCGAACAAATAACGATTTTCCCTGCTGTACACGTACTCCATTTGCGATGCAGCAACGCGTAGGCGCTGTTCGTGGTCACCATTTTCCGATTTAGCATCGTATTTTGCTGACGGCGTACAAGTGAAACCGCGATTACAAGTCGCGTTTTTTTCTCGTATGCTATAATAAACAATTAGCTGACACCACCACTAGTGCAAGACTGAATGATTGCTTTACCGCAGTGTTATTACATAAGATATTGGTCCCCATATTTAGCAGCACGAAATTTGTCATACACGCTTGTTGCTGTTCTGGCATCTGGTTGGTCAATAAGATTGTTGTATTTGTAGTGATTTAAAAGCAACGATCCGCTAATACGCGAGTAAAATTTAGGTGTTCCTGCTAATCATTCTGTTTTGCTATTTTGCACAATAATTATCAATAAACGGTTTTTGGTTAATCTGAAATAGGCAGCAGTACTTTCCGCAACAACACTGCTCTGCGATTGGGTTAGCTATTTTGTTTTCCCGAAAATTGCAGGAAAATTCTCTATTTTTATAACGAAAATTCGCGAAATTTGAATTAACCTAGTTTGTTTAGCAAGTAAGATAGCTATAATATTGATGTGTCTACAACGTCACTATTACATTAAATCAGTTGATTGGGTTAATAATGGTGATGAAGCCGCAAGTATGAATGTTCATAAGTTAATATGCAGTTTGTTTCTGCACCTAGAGTTATCAAAAAATTTAATAAGCTAGTTCTCCTGACTAAACGTACGCTTGAGATAAATTTATATTGGTGAAGTTTGTCTCGTTGTCTTCTTGGTTAGCACCATGATATTTTGTGATATGAGCCAAAGAAGTTTGCGCACAAAGTTGTATCCAATAGATATTAATTTTTGCTATAAAATGCAGTTGATGTGTTTCTACTTCATTAACACTTTGATTCATGTAGTTACTCTGGTGCAACTTAATACAATACGCACTAGTGCATTAACTCAGTTCCTTGCGCAGCGTACATTTGTCTGCTAGTTATTCGTTCCCTTTGTGAGTAGCTTTAAGTATCCGAGCTACAGCGTCGTCATAGCTTAGCAGATAGCAGGTGCAGCACTAACGCAAGCGGCTCGAGTTATAGTCGTCGTGCAGTAACGGTTTGTTCGCCCACTAGTAGAAATGCAATCTAATTAATATAATAAAGAGTTAATGAGAAATAAAAGTAGACCGTTTTCGTAACCATTTAATTCATGTAGTTTCTCTGGTGCAAGTTAGTACAATAAGCACTAGTGCATTCCCAGTTCATTGAGTAGCGTACATTTGTTTGCTTGTTCTTGGTAGCTCGCAATGTGACGATCTACAAGTATCCGAGCAACAGTTTCGTCATTGCTTAGCGGTTACCGAGGGCAACACTAACGAAAAGCTGCGCGAGTTCGAGTCGTCGCGCAAGGCAAAAGTTTGTCCTTCGAAATGCAAACTAATTCATGAAGTAAAGGGTTAATTCAAACCTATTTGTCGTTCTTAATCCTTTCTTGGATGAGTATCGTGTTAATTAATCTGGTGCCAAAATTTTTATTTTGATTCGTGTTATTGGTGTATTGTCGGCATGCGTTTTGTTGTCGAAATTTCATGCAAAAATGGAATAAAAGCATACATTAGTAGGGGAGATTTAGCCTACTTTGCAAGTGTAATTTGAAAGTGTAACGACGTTCTGCGGCTAACCATAAACGCGATATGAAACTCTATATCTAGTGCCAAACCAATTTGGTCATGGCTCGTGCAAAACGACCGATTTAAACGATCTTTCTCTGCGCAAGCTGATTTAAATCTACTATCACTTTTCTTATTCAAGAAAACTTAAAATAAACTTTTTTAACGAACATCATTTGACACATAGTATCAAAATCGTGTTTAATTTATATTTTCACTGCATCTTTATCCTATATATTGTAAATTTTAACCATATTGTGAGCACATTTTGCACCAGTTCGCACATAATATGAATTATCGGTTTATTATGGGCTTTTCCATTTAACTGTTACCCCTCATATTTAACAAGTTCGTTACAGCTTTTGCTTGTTTTTGTTTTGCTAATGCGTGAGTAAAGATAATGTGATATCACCAACCTTCCTATTTTGCAATAACCGCTATCAAATTGCATTCATTTTCATTCGGTTTTTGTTAACCGAAAATTAGCAAAATTAAATCCAGGTTACACGGGCAGTTCACGCACGTTCATTACTGATGCGGTTGATAGCTACATCGGAGCACGGTCCAAAGGCGGTGAACGGATCACCATTGAGGGATTTTCAGATTTCAAGCGCATGACGAGAGAATACACGATCGTCGAGTTTGACGCTTTTCAGCCTGATGGATCAGTGAAAACGCTCACAGCAAATGTCATCAAGGACATCACATGTCTAATTCAAAAGCATACGCTGGATTCGCAGAAACCATTAACCAACTCATGTCGGCAAAGCCAATCGTTACATATGCGCATACAGTCAATGTCGACGTACTCATCGGCACTGACTATTATTGCGATTTTATCTGAATATAGCCGTTACAGTGATCGGATAGACTGATTTTTTGTCGTCATCGCTGAGCTTTATCGCCACTGGGCGAGTGCCAACAACCAGCGGCGGCGTTAACACCATTGCGACATTGTGTTGCTATCACACCAATGACACAGTTGATCTGAGAGCTTTTGGAGCGTCGAAGATGTGGTGGTCAAAAATTCTGTTTCATCAAAGCTGCAATGCGAAATGCAAAGCAGTGCAAAGGATGACGAAGATTCAATGCGAAATTTCAACGACACGGTGAATTTTGAAGACGAACGCTATAGTATGATATGGTCATACAAGAAAGACGCCCCGCTACCTCCGCCAAATCGTGCGCTAGCTGCTGGACGTCTCAACTCGCTGCTCAGCAGCATCGACGATGGCAAATTCGATGCTTACAACAAAATTCTCATGGATCATGAATGTGTGGGCATTTTTGAACATGTTTATCCTGGCCAAGAACCGGCAGCCCTATACACTACATGCCTCACCACTGTGTGAAAACACCTGCGAAGACGACAACAAAGCTTAGCATTGTCTACGATGCATATGCGAATGCCAGTAAAACTGACGCAAGCATGAATGAATGTCTACATAGAGGTCCGGTTATGCTAGACGACCTGTGTGGTTTGACATTACGATTTCGCCTGTACCCGGATGCAATAGTCAGTAACATTGAAAACGCTTTTCTGCGGGCCGGATTGCAGAAGTACTGCCGTGATGTCACGCGGTTCTTGCGGGTCAATGACCGGTCATGGTCGCCGCGGGCCGACAATTTAGTGATCTTTCGGTTCGCACGGGATCCGTTTGGTGTCATTGATAGCCCATTCGAATTAGCAGCGGTGGTGATTCAGCATCATTTGGGTCTATCAACACATCCAGTCGCGGTGGAAATATCGGTTAACATCTACGTCGACAACATCATTGTGGCGAAACTGTCGACACGAAAAGGTTTTATACTGGGCCGAACAAGATCTTTGCAGACGCACCGATGAATCTCCGCCACTAACGACAAGAACCTCTTTGAGATGATCAAAGAAAAAGATCGCGGACAATCGACGTCCACAAATGTGCTGGGCTGAGCTGGAACACTAAGAACAACACCCTTTCACGCGGAAATGTGGTTGTCAAAACAGACTTGATCAACACCCAACGTCTGATGTTGAAATATGTAGCGAAGATGTTCAATCCCTGTGGAATGTTTTCGGCGGCGACAATTACTAGTAAAATGCTTATCCAGTCACTCTGGCAATAAATGTTTGGGTGGAATGATAAAGTTCCGGATGATTTTGCTTGTCAGTGGCAGGTCTGCAGGTTCAACCTACAGGCAATATCAAAACACGCTTTCGCTAGATGTGTCAACCCAATGTATGCAACAGCAGATGGAGTCACTTATGAGTTGCATTGTTGCGGTGACGCATCTGGGAAGGCTTATTCGGCTGTAGTGTAGTTACAAATCGGGGATTCGTACTTGATGTTTGCCAAATCTCGCGTGGCTCTGGTCAA
Source organism: Trileptium ribeirensis (assembly GCA_030248225.1). NCBI lineage: Eukaryota > Metazoa > Nematoda > Enoplea > Enoplida > Thoracostomopsidae > Trileptium > Trileptium ribeirensis. The sequence continues at coordinate 16,338 of JASANE010002974.1, forward strand.
GTGAACATCGATTCCCCGCCTGGAACTAATGACCGCGCTCTTTGGGTCTTGGTTTCTGTGTTTTATCTAGACAGAAATCTGTGACGAAAAAGTTTTTGTGGTGCGACTGACAATATGTGTTTTGGATACAAAATGATTCGGTGAAAACACAGTTCGTAAAAGTTCAGGTTAACGAAATTCGGCCGAACACTGACGTGGAACTTCGCTATGTACCGTCATAATTGAACAATGCTAACCTATCATCGCGTGGTTGCTAAATAAATGCCTCGTTGGACAAACCGTTATGGTGGAACGGCCCCGCATGGTTGTTGGAAGTTGATGACAACCGGGCAAAGAACATCGATGCAATGATCTACAACGATGCCGACCTATTTTCTGAACAGTCTGACTTGCATGACACAGTGATGAGATCAGCGGAACAAGAAATGAACATATGAGGGCAGAGACGTTTTCTCGCCTGGCGCGACTACTAAAGGTAACCACATGGTCTTTTTGCTTCATTTACAATTTGCGCTATCCACAACGTCGTTCGGGCGCATTACCGGTGTCTGAGATTGCCGAGGCGCAACGATTTTGGAATGGACGTGTCCAAAAAGGAAATTTTGCCGAAATCGGAGATAATTTACAACGAAGAGTCGCTCGGTCGAATGAAAAATTTGCAGGTTTTTGTGGGCGACGGCCGCCTTCTGAAATGCGGTGGGGGGTTTCGACTTGAAGTTATGTATGAAACGGCGGGGAACCCTATATGGCTGCCCAAGAATGACCATTACACAGATTTGGTCATCGCGGATTGCCAACAGCTATTCATGCATGCCGGTGCTGCACATACGCTATCGCAGCTGTGATACAACAACTGGTTGGTCATGAGCGCTCTAAGGTCAAGCCAGTTATGTAAAATGTAACAAGGCGGCTCATTTCGTGTGCCGCCTGTACGTGATCTGCCGGAGTTCCGTGTTGCTAAGCAACGTTCATTTTCCGTTGTCGGTATCGATTATCTCGGTACCCTATACATTGTACCCCAAAACACCAATGCGGGGATACAAAAATTGTGAATCTGCTTATTCACTTGTGAAATTGCCCGAGCGGTGCATCTTGACGTGGTGGAACAGAGGGCAGCAGAGCGGTTCTCATGTGCTTTCGATGTTTCCGTTCCATTTATGGTAAATCGTCGCTGGCGATTTCGGACAATGCTAAGCAGTTTATAGCGACAGAGGGTTTTCTCGCTAAATTGTGGCGAGATGTGTTTTCATTGATTGGTTCAACAATACTCAACTACACAAGCCATCTCCTGGAAATACATCACAGAATGCGCCCTATAGATGGGGGATTCTGTTAGCGCTTGGCTTCAGTGGTGAAGATAGTTCTGAAAAAATCCCTTGATTCCAGGTGGTTTCGCTGGTTGAACTGCAAACGATCGTGTGTGAAGTCGTTGCAATCATCAACACTCGACCCCTGGTATATCCAGAATAGGAATAATAAGAACTGCCATTAACGTCAGCGCAATTCGTCGGTGGACAGCGCTGTAATTTGCCATTCTTTCGGATTGACGAACACGATTACAAACTGGCCAAATCAACTGCAGATCAGTTGAAGCGACTTTGGCGTCAAACGCTAGCCATAATCTATTCATTTTGGCATACTTGGCGTACGAAATATCTACTGAGCTTGCGAGCAACTGCGACGACACACAAACAGCGGTCAGTGTCGTTTCCCCATAGGGTCAGTTGTCCAGATAAAAGATACTTGTATCAAAATCGATGGAAACTCAGGCGGATCACAAAACTGTTAATTGGATCTGATGGGCAGGGTAGATCGGCAGAGATACAACTAGATAACAGAAATGCGGTATCACGACCAGTTAAACTGCTTTATCTATAAGAACTCGCGGCAACCGCTGATGATGACGTGGTTGAAACTATCGAACGCGCAATAACAGCATCACCAATAAACAATCACCAGGTGGTCTACAGGCCACGACGTGCGGTAGCGCGAGAGGCGGCTGAAGACATACAAAAGAATAGTGGGCATTGGCAAAGCGGGCCATCTTCCGATTCGGACTAGGGGTGTAGATGTTCCCACCTTTATCATCAAATAAAGAAATCATTTTCTCGAACATTTTTCTCGTTTTGTACGATTTCGAAAAGAAAAACGAATTTGCATATTTTTAGCCATTTAAAATTAACCCTTCACGTGAAATTTGTTTTGCAGGCAACATGCATATTCTAGTGACACCATATCATCTTCTCTCTCCATATTATCTGTACTGTAATTGTCATTTGATGGTTACCTCATGTCGTCAATTGAGCAGCTTCGATGGTACGCTACCCTGTTACAATCCGGTAAAGTGGACGTCGCGGAGAAGTTGCGGCGAAGCCGATAATTGCAATTGTGAAACGTTGGGAAACCAGGGACTGGGTTGCCTTGTGAAACCAGGGACTGGGTTCATCTTAAATGTCAACAGCATCCATCCTGAGTGGTATTTTAGAGCTCGGTAAATCTACATGGAAATGTTGGTCGATCACATTCAGCAGGAGTCAAGTCCGGTCCGATCAGCATTTGTTTCCATTGTGGATAGAGCAGCGAATCCGTTTGAACTGCGTTTCCTGTTGTCTACATCGTCCAGTGAATGTGTTTCATCAACGAGACTTTGAGCGTCACAGCTGCCTGCCGATGAATTTGTACGATTTAATAGTTTTGGGGAGTGCCTGCAGGACTTCGTGGTGCGGAATATGGTTCACAATCTCACCGATTTACTTGGATGTCCAACCACCTATGCCAGAAATAATCTCAGTGTCAATCCATAATTTTCTAGGTCAATTTTGCTGCTTGCCGATAGCCAAGGTCGCAACGTGAAGTTCATCATACGTGGCCGACCAATTTCTATATACGGTGGGTGCTGCGATGCTTTGGTGAAGGCTAATGACCAACTACCTATCCGCCCACGTTCTTTCAACATCATCATTATCTCGTGAGGCGTCAACGGCCGCCAAAGGAAAACACACGAAAGAAACCCGTTCATACAGCTGTTCGTCGATCAGTTGGTCCATGAATCATCGTCAGTTTACCGGTATCACACCCAGATGTAGTTGACGGCGAGCAGCTCTCCAGCTGGTGGAATTCCGTTTGTCGCACGTTCCTAGACTTCTGTGCCTCAGCTGGTATATCCGAGCGAATGTCCGTTTGTCAACAGCAATGGCAAGCAGAACAAATCATAGTTTGAGGAGGAGTTCTTGAAGCAAAAGAAGAAGAATGTTTACTTTCATCTCAATCATGCCGGGTTTCGCGACCCCATGAAAGGATGGGACGATTTACAAGGTGATGTGCCATATTTCCCTTTCTTGTTGTCTGGCCTCGTCGATCAATGAAGCAGAACCAGCACGCTCAGTTTGTCTAGTGGTCTCAATATTTGTCGTGTGACATTCACACGACGTCCGCAGTGCCTATTGGTTCGATATTGCAACCACAACAAATCAACATCATCAACAACAGCAAATTTCGCCTACGGCATTCGCAGGTTATTCTTCCATTTTAGCGTGTGATTTTCACGCGTCATCATCACAACTACTGGCGTATACGGCGGATGTATTTTTTTGCGCATGTATTTCGTGCGTCGACACTGTGGACAATGACTATTGGATATTTTTTCGCAAGCTTATTGTGCATTGGTTATTATTGGATATTTTAAATGGACGATGGACGATCTATTGTGCTGGCAAGCGACTTTCGTTTTTCGTCGTCGTGAAGTCACATTTTTGTGGCCGTTTTTATCGGTTTTTTGCGTGAGACTTTCGTACGTTGGTAATTGTAATCACAGGGTAAAACTATTTGGTTCTGGAGCTCTTGGCCGCAGGAGTGTCAACAATGTTGATATGAATGATATATGGTGTGATATGAAGCAATATTAAAACAATATTTTTGAACAATATGCAAATGAGCTTAAACGCGAACAAAACAGTTGGTTTTATTATCAGGAGTATTGGCGAGGCTGGTTGTGACGTAGTTGTTTTCAGTATAAATGATTGTATTCCGTATAGAGATATTTTGCTGTTCGGTGAAATAAAAGTCGCCGGGAAGCTAGTTAGGACAACGATAAGAGGACATCTATAGTAGACATCTTTAGCGAATTGAAATAAGGTTCAAGGGAAATTTAATGAACAAGGGAACAGCATGTTGCTTGGTGCCTTGGTTTCGCGTTGATAACATTATTTTGTGTTTTGTTCCGTTTATTAATGCTTGTTGCTGTTTATTTATGCGTATGTTGTGTTTTGCAATTGCAAGCCTTATGCCGTGTCATGTATATATGCCACTACCAAAATCCTAAAGGGGATTTGATAGGACTACGAATCGAGATAGCTGATGTAGAACAAGGTGTTAGGGATGTGAAAAGAGCGTTAAATCTCCACTGGAATCTTAGAAATATAAGCGAAGCTCAACCAGTCGCCTTTTCACGCCAGAGTTCCACGGTTGTGACTGTCCGGGAATGGGAGGCCGTCGATTACACAAGTTAAACCATTGGCCTGCTAGTGATCAGAATCGAAAGTATTAATTTTACTTAGGTCAAACAATACATGGGGCCATGGTCACAAATAATACATATAGTCGTGGTCACGGAAACAACGAATAACCAAAAGCTTAAACTAACGAAAATCAGGCGTACTGTAGTTGCCGAATGATTCGGAACGACGTATATCGGGCTCGTTTGTCTGTCCGTAACCGTCCAACGGCTTCCATATCGAGAAAACGACCCGAATACTTTTCGATAGAGGCTTTCACGGGCTCTCCGATGAGGTCAAAGCGTCGTAATTCACACGATGAGTTCACCCGAAATTGAAGGTACAACCACGTCAGAATTCAACAAACAGCCGTTACTTACGTTAAGTTTGTATGTTGGTAGTGGCTTGGAACGGGCATGTTCATATATGTATGTATGTAGGTATATATCTAATCTTAACGCCCCTCTGTGTCTTTTCTCACCCCATCGGACGAGTGTCCCAATCTGTACCTCCAGTTTCAACTCCTCCGCCCGAAATCTCCATGCCTGGTCAGGGGTTCTAGCCGATTTTGTGGGATCGTCGCCTTTACGGTGCCTTACTAGGGCGAATAAGGCCACCTTCGATTGAACCGGCTATCTCGCCAAACAGCCTATGTCACCGGGTAACCAAAGAACGCCGTCCGGTTTTAATTGCGACCCTTGATCCGCCAGAGGACGGCCGCTGGAACTTCCGTTTTCGCGTCATCAGCAACTCAAGTCGCTTGATTAGCGCCATCGTAGCCGGCCCTTCTTCTAATCACAAAATCGCCCTGTCTGTCAGTACGTAGCCCACTCATTAGGGCTTTCAACGAACGCAAGCGGGTTTCGATCCGACAAGTCACCACGCTGTCATACGAGTTGCCCCTCTGTTTTGCGACCATTTCATAATACATCACAAAATTGACGTGAATTCTGTCAGGGTTGCACCCTTTCTGGTGTCAGATCTCCGACCCTAAATGTACCCACGCGACCCTTCATTCTACTCGCCTACTACCGTGAGTACAGCGATAGACGGGGGGCCTCCGCCCGACTTCCCGCTAGCCCGCCACAACCCGCCAAAATGCCCTGGTTTGGAATACTAACTAAAGATGGGTACAAAATACCTGAAACTTTATTTCCGACTAGAAAGTGGGCAAACCGCCCCATTATGTTCCCTTCCCAAATATACCCGGCGGGTCTCCATCCTCCCACCCGTTATCCCGGGACGGCGCCCCCCAACCTTCGTCAAGACTCTGCCTATCACAGACGCATTAACACTTTTTCAATTTTGACACACGGGAAAGGCGTGTCGCCCCTCATTTGAATCGCCGGTACAGCGAGTCCAACGATACCGGGCGCGCGTCGGGCGAGAGAGCCCGCCTAAGTCCCCTATACTATTATAAGTACATCGACCCGAGTGGATCTGGCCCCAATACTGCGTCTGCCCCCGCGTGTTTGGTGTCATTCGACCCCATTTATCGTCTTGGGAATGAATCTGACCCCGACCCGCCGAAATTCCCTCGGGAACCCACTGTCCCACCCCTTCCCGTGTCCCTCTCTCTTTTTCTATCTCTCTTTCTTTTCTTCTTCTTTTGCTCTTTTGTTTTCTTCTTTCCTTTTTCTCATCGACTGCCTTTCCGGCCATCGATTGCTGTTTCAGCCACGAACTAGCGACCGTTTCGTATTACTGCCATGTCCTCGACAACATCATAAATAATGCCGGAAACACGAATAAGGACAAAGAAGAAGAAGTATATATATAGGTATACAAAAGAAATAAAATCCAAGAGTTTTATAAACCATATAAATACTTATATGCATAGGTATGCCGGGGTAAAAAAGGCGGTAGGTTTGGGGACTGGTAGCGGCCACTGGGAGACCCGGCCAATGGTGTCCACCCGGCAAACGCCCCATGGGCCGATGCTGCGCCCCTGCACCAGTTTATGTCCCTTCCGATAACCCATGCCCCCATAAGATGCCGGAAAGCTGGCGTTGTAAGCTAGGAATTGTGAGAAGATGCGATTTTGCTTGCCGTTCTCAGGTGTCCTCATGATGGAGGGTCACATTCCATATCATGACGGATTAGCTAAATTAGTTGGGCGGTGTGTCGAGATGACAAAGACAACGCAGGAGATGGTGCTGTAGCTGGAATGATGTATGATGTTCAGCAACCAACGCCGATTGGATGGCGACAAGATCGCTACCCCAAAACACGACCGAAAATTTTGAGGTTGCGAGCGACACTATGAAGCGAGGAATCAGTTCGACTTCGGCAGCGCGGAGTTCGGTCGACTTCACTGACCGGCTCCGACGCACTTGCATTGATATGTTTTCATGTAGTTTTCTGGGCGGCGACTCGATTTTGTTTTTGGCTTTAATTAAGTTGGGTACGACGGTTTATAGGTTATGGGCGCTAAGTGTTGGGAGATGTCAGTCCTCCAAAAAGCTAAGCCGCTGACAATAGACTACATGATTAGACTGTAGGTGAGCCCATTAAATTTCCGCAATGAATGTAGCTAAATGTCCCCCATCCCCAGCGTCGATTTACTCTCCGGGTTGTCCCACCATCTCGCCCCCGACATGCTACTTATACCAACGCCTTGAATTTTACCATCAAGGACGAGTTACAATTCAGGTGCATAGGCCAAACTTGTTAGCCGAAGTCCTTCAGATCCCCCGTGGTCTTAGGTAGATAATAAAATAATGCGGATGTAATAGATCCTCATTTTACATGATGCATTGAGCTGAGTTAGGGTAAGAGAATTTTTCCTGAGATGAGCGCGGTTAAAGTTTCCGAACGATCACAGAATTGGTTGAACTTACGTGGCGATTTGTAGTTCGTGGTTCGCCGGCTTAGTTCAAATTTAGTAGCCCACCAGTACGTTCGGCGCTCCAGCGGTTGGTGGTGACTGAGTGGATTTAAAACGTAGGACGGAGGACGTATCCCACTACGGGCTTCTCTGAGTCTTCAAGCGTTTCGAGAGTTTACCAATTTTGCGTTAGGTTAATGCATCATTCACAGAGAAGCGCGTGCACGAATTGCACACCGTAAGCTATTGCAGCGACCACGTCATAAGAAAACAATATTGTCATGGCATTATGTTATTGCTAACAGAGCGCAATCAATAGCACAAGCTAAAATATTATTGCTATAATAACATTGGTTTTATTGAACGCTCAATAGCAGAAGCAAAAATATTGGAGCTACAATAATATTGGCTTGTGTTGCACAACCACAGAACGGTCGAGTTATTGCTGCGTCAAAAGCAGCTAGTTGGTATTGTAACAACAATGTAGTGCTCGCTGAGTTTGATAATGGTGCCCTTTCCATTCTGATATTGGTGCCCCCTCCAGTTTTATAATTATGCCCATTTCCAGTTTGATATTGGAACCCACTCCAGTTTGATATTTGTGCCACCTCCAGTTTGGTATTGGTGCCCCACCCCAGTATGATATTGGTGTCCTCCTCCAGTTTGATATTGGAGCCCACTCCAGTTTGACATTGGTGCCCCCTCCAGTTTGATATTTTGCGCCCTCCAGTTTGACACTGGCGCCCCTCTAGTTTGATAGTACATGTCTGTATACGTTACATGTCATTTATAAACTACCTACTGAAAATACACTTCCATAAAATTTAAAAGATTCTGTGATTTTTGTGCCACTAGATATTGTCTTAAAATTCCAAAAAAATATTACTTGAAATTTCAAACATAATTCTTTAGAAAATAATTTTAAAAATTTCAATAAATAGCTGTTTTTACATTAAAAGAATATTCTGACGGTGCCAAAATCAAAGAAACATAAACTTCTTTTAAATTTTCTGGAAAAGTTTTTGAATGTAAAGTAGTGAATTGCAGTTATTTTGGCCGCTATTTTAGGGTAAACAGTATCATACCATGGCATGTGTAGTTATAGACACAAGTATAACTTCTGGTGTAACATTGTAAGGCATGGCAAAATGTAATAGTTATTAATTATCAGCACGGCGGCAGTAGAATGATATGTTGCCGTCGTTTGCATTTTGGAATAGCATTATACAGTTTTCATATTACCTCAATGTTAAAAACTAAATGTCATGGCACTAAGAATTGGAAGTCAAAATCCGATAGCTACGAAAGTTGACGAATCAATCAGAACTGTGCACGTATAAATGCAGCCGTCTCAGAAGCATAGGTGAAATAAAAAGTTCTGTCCTAAAGTATTGTGATCCAGAACATAGTCTGAGCTAAAGGACTTATTTATATTAGCATAAAAGACCTAAGGTCCTAGGTGTAGATAGGGGGTAGCTATGTTTCCACCTACAGATCGGACCCCATCAAGCAAACCTACTCCCCTGAAGCCTACGCATCCCAGCCCCCAAGCCAAGGGCGCCCGAAAAATTGCGCAACTTCAAAATAATTTTTATAAATTTTTATTTTTTACTATTATATATACATATTAACATCTCGCTCATTGCAGCGGGTTGAGTTTGCGGAGCGTCCTTAAGGGGTCAGACTTTTGCGACGAAAAAGTTATGAGTTCCTGAAAATATGAAAATGACGTAGACGGACCTTTGACACGTATGCCTAAATAGATTTTGTTGTTGGTTCCAATACCTCTGCTCATTCTGTAAAGCTCATTTTTGTAACCAAGCAGTGTAAATATTCAGCTTAGTTGTTTCTGAATAACAATATGATAATGATATTTATAATAATAGCTGTTGTTATCTTAGACATCTCCTTCAAGAAGTTTCTGTTGCCTTAACTGATTTTTCTTATGATTTACATTATATAACATTTTTATCTCTACGGCCGTTGTTGTGGGTAAAGTACAGCTCGGGATACAGTTCAACAGTTAGTTTAAGCAGCGTTATCAGTTGTTCTGTCAGCACGAAAGCAGGGCCTTAAACTTTCTTTATGGTTTAGCTTAAGTTTATAGTACGACCCTCTATAGTGAAGTCGCCGTAATCACGCCCCGCTAATACCCAGACTCACAGTAGTAAGTCAGCACAGAGGTGGTTACTCCCCGATCGGAGAGCTTAAAAACACTTGAAAGAGCCATCATTGGTGAATTATCCAGCCACATGCACAAGTTCAGCACAACTCCTAATTAAGTAAAGTGTAGTAAAGATTGTAAAAATCCGAACATTATAAAATTAAGAGGACAACGGAAAATACTTATAAATTAACAAAATTAATTGCAAATGTCTGTTAAACCTAATGAGTCGTTTAAGATAAGTCGTGTCCACCGTGACGTAGCTGTGTCCCAATAGTGAGCAGCTACTGTAAGCATGTCCACGCAACAGCGCAGCTAACTTAACGGACATATGCTGCAGTCTGCCGTGACTGTGCTGATTTGTTAAACAGTCAGCGTTCACTATGTAGATTATCCCTAGTAGTCAGACAAGACCGTATGATTCAGCGATCGTTATAAATGACAGTGCTCCGCGTTTTGTTTTATGGATATAGGGCAGGACAAAATATGTGACAAAGCGTTGGAGTTTTGTAGCTGTCGTCGTTATAGACACGAAACTGATATGATAGCACACTGTCTATTAAATTTTGGACAAGCTTGAGCTTGTGTCAAAAAACACGCTTTAAATTAAACACGGAAATGGGCTAAACACCGACAACAAGGCAGTGGTCGCGATGCGTTAATAAATAGCTGTAATAAGAAATGCTCCTACTTGTTAATCGTCGATTCATAACTTTTGATTGCCAACAGCTAGCTTAATTATACGCATTTACAATATTACAGTTATACTTTAACCCGTTCCAAGTAAATAGATGTACCTTTTAGATAGACAGCCCACATTCAGGCAAACTGCAACGAATCCTCAATTTTACAAGTACGAGCAATCAAACAATGATATCCATTAACGAAATTTTAAAGAACAACCGTACAATTCTTCAGCTATGTTCAGGATGGATTGTTACAAATGTGAATCGTCTCGATCTTTACATAAATCGGTCCGTTAGACTTCGAAGAGTTTTGTACCAGCCTCTTCCAAAAACAAGCTAATTGTTCATCGTTCAAAATAATGACAGCGGATGCTTTCACGGGCTACCATTCATGTCTGTATCCCATACCTATTAACGATAAGTTAAAGTTTGAAGAAAATGATAGAGAACTCAACTTCGATGGCATTAATTCTTCGGTTGTCTCCGATATCACTAGTTCGAGAAACCTAACAGTATAAGCCTCAGTATTATAGATGTTTCTATAAAGATGAAAAGTTGTTTTTTTCGTATAACTATGACCAAATAGTTTAACATGCTTCTCTGCAATAGACTTTATTGGACAAAATATTTAGATCGATTACTCCATAATCAACTCAACAATAAGGGATAAGATTATTTTGTAAACTGTGTCGCCATGCTCGAATATTTCACAAACTATTGGATCGACATGCGTAACTGTCTAGATCATATATACTATTATTTTCTCCATAGCAGCGCAGGCGTTCGAGGCGTATATTATTGATCTCTTAAGTATTGCAGCTGGTCTACAACAACTACTGACGTTTCAAAGTTTTGTGCTAACTAAATTCCGCATATATTTATACTGCGCGATAGCGCGGGTGTTGTTTGCTTTTTGTACGAGTAGCCTTAAGAATCCGAGCAATAGCTCAGAGATGGCTCAGCGGTTAGTAAACGTGACTTTCACCGAGTGTTCAGGCTTCGATACGCGGCAACGACCAGTAATTATTTTTCGATAGTGGAGATGTAAATTAATAATACAGGACTTGAATGGATAAGTGCAGCTACCCTGCAATCACTATGAATAGTAGGAAAGACAGGGTTCTTTATATCATTACCAGTCACTTAGTAGGCAAAATGATTAATGTTCTATCAAAAATTTACTCTCAGTCACGTGGCATCACCAAAATAATTAAAACCCTATCAAAAATAAATACATGCACAACTGTCTACACGGTGTTCCATAGGTAATGCATGTCTACCCGTAAACTCGCTAACTTGTTCAAAATCTTGAATGCCAATTGGCAATGCAATATTCTGATTCTCAACAATCAACTGTCAATCCCATAGTTTTAGGTGAAACTTCATGATTTATGAAATTTCAGTATTTTCCTGTTCCTTGAGAAATCTACTTTTATTAATGTTATACATGTATTGCCTATATGTTTACCTATTCGTATGTGCATGTTTACCCTTCGAAGCGAGTAACTTGTTCATAAGCTTGCATTCCAAACCCACAACAATAGCTGATGGCTCGTGAGTGCACAGTATACTCAGACTCTGGAAGCAGACAACATTTCAACCAATCGCCTCCGAATATTGTACAATATTAGCTATCTTTCGAATTTCAACCAATCAGGATCAGATATTTTTCAGCTTAGACAGATAGCCCAAACTCAGGGAAACTACAGCGAATCCCCAATTTTAGAAGTGCGAGCAATCAAACAAGGATATCCATTAACGAAATTTTAAAGAACAACCGTTAAATCTTTCAGCTATGTTCAGAATGGATTGTTACAAATGTGAATCATCTCTATCTTCACATAAATCGGTCCGTTAGACTTCGAAGAGTTTTATACCAGCCTCTTTCAAAAACAAGCTAATTGTTCATTATTCAAAACAATAACAGCGGATGCTTTCACGGGCTATCATTCATGTCTGTATCCCATACCTATTAACGATAAGTTAAAGTTTGAAGAAAATGTTGGAAAACTCAACTTCGATGACATTAATTTTTCCGTTAAAATCTCCGACATCACAAGTTCGAGAAACTTAACAATATAAGCCTTAGTGTAATATGCTTCTATAAAGATGAAAAGTTGTTGTTTTTTGTGTAAATAGGAACAAGTAGTTTAACATGCTTCTCTGCAATGGACTATATTGGACAAAATATTTAGATCGATTGCTTCATAATCAACTTAATAATACATGGAAAGACTTTTTTTAATCGTGTCTTCATCCTCGAATATTTCAAATACAATTGGATCGACATGCGTAACTGTCTTAATTATATATACTAATATTATTTTCTAAATAGCAGCACAGACGTGCGAGATGTATATTATTAGTCTCTTGTATTGCAGCTGGTCTACAACAACTAATTATGTTTCAAAGTATTGTGCTAACTTTATTCCACATATATACTGCGCGATAGCACCGCCGTTGTTTGCTATTTTTACCAGGAGCCTTAAGAATCCGACCACAATCCAACATTCGACTAGCTCAGAGATGGCTCAGCGGTTAGTAAACGTGACTTTCACCGATGGTTCGGGGCACGATACACGGCAACGACCAATAATTATTTTCGATAGCCGAAATGTAAATTAATAATGCAGGACGTAAAGGAACAAATGCAACTGCACTCTTCTCGTTATAAATAGTAGGAATGACAGGGTTCTTCATAAGGTAACCAGTTACTTATTAGGCAAAATGATTAATGGCCAATCAAACTTTTGTTCCCGGACACATAACATCGTCAAAATATTAAAGACCCATCAAAAATAAATACATACACATATATACATGGTGTCCCATAAGTAATAGATGTTTTTCCGTCCACTCAGTAACTTCTTGCATGTCAATTAGCAACACAACATTCTCATTGTCAACAATCAACTCTCAATCCCATAATTTTAGGTGAAATTTCGCTGTTTATGAAGTTTTAGTATTTTCCAGTTCTTTAAATAATTTTCTCCTATCAAATATATGTCTGTATGTGCGTTCAGGTATTTGCTATAATAAATACATGCTCATAAATCTGTATAGGTATTAAATTTTCATTATAATCAATATATGTTAACCTCCAATACACGTAATATATAGTACGAAAAACAACAGCATAGCGTTGGTATTACCGTTCTACTGCATCTTGATTTTAATTCACAGGATTAAAAATTCTTGAAGTTAAGGCTGGAAATTTATCGACAAAAACAGTCTTAAATTCCTTTGATCTTCACACAGTTAGCTCAAGTCGATGGACAATCGCGACCGGATAGCTGGTCAGATAGCAATCATTTTTAGGGACCGGTAGTTATGTATAAGCAGGGTTGCAGAGCTTAAGGGAGATAGGGCTGCTTGCCGGGAGAAATCAGGACTTCTACGGGACTCAGGGCATACCCTATAAGTGTGCACGCCTTTAGGAAATCTTAAAACAAAACTTCTACAGTATACTAAATGTTTATATCACGTAGTGGATGCTCTGCGTGTGATTTAAAATGACATAGATCAGCTTGCGGGAGCATTCATTATCCGTCCAAATGAGGGGCGCCATGTTTTGAAATAAACAGTGGAGAATGTACGGGAACAATCGTCATAGGAGGTCAGTAGAGAGAAGCGTAGCAGCTCACAAGATAGTAGGCAGTCAAACTCAGCGTTTATTGCTAAGCAAATAGAAACATGATGCTATAAAACCCAAAATGCACTTACACATACGCAAACATGTTAAACAAACTTTAACTTAAACCCATTGTAAGAGCGTGGCACATTGCGCATCATACATGACGTGATGCTCATCGTTTCACTTGGACTAAATCGTCTAGACTCAGCAATTAAAATATAGGTTCTCAACGGAATAATCCTTCAGTCATATTGTTGGTATATTTCAAGAATGAAAGGTTTGCTTAGTACACAAATAGCATGGTTAGTGTAAAGCGAAATTTTTACTCGAAATTCTAAAGGCTGACTAAACCTTTTATATACTTAAAGGCGGTGAGATATACCTATAAAGAAACAATAGCTTTGTTTCTTATACACCATTAACTGTATCCACGCCATACGTATCGGCGCAGAAGATATATACCACGATAATGGGCAAAAATTGCAATGTTCTTGTTACAGCGAGGAAAGTACAAAACAGTATTCCGAATAATCCTCGCCAGTCAAACCGTTTGGCGTCGTGATATTACTGGATACCGTGGTACAGTAGCTCAGTTACGACCTAAGGTGGCTGCAGTTTTTTGGGTGTGAGATATTTAGCCCTACGGCACCCCACGCAAGGCTATAAACATTTGTAACGGTGTACATGTACAGTGTCTAGACTAGCAGCAGTGCAAGTTAGATCAAAAACACCAGGCTCTATATCTTGCAACCTTTGACTAACTATTTATGATACATGATGTAATACCGTTATGCCGACAGCTAACCATTTACACGCGATGGTATGAGAGGGCTGATTCTGTAACCCTATGTTTAAACACATCAAAATATGGGAAGTTTATGTTATAGGTGTCGATAAGCAGGGTGTAGGGTCTCACCCTGAGACTGGCACCTCAACCCACTCCCAAAGCCATATTTACTTCACCATGAACATATTCCCCGCCAAAATTTTTTAAAATGATTAGGATACAATCAGCAAAAATTGGGGTAAAATTGGCAAAAATGTCGTGGAAGGGGACAAGTCTTCCCCTACCCCGCATCTACCTCACCGCCGTCAAAACTTCGACACCTATGGTTTATGTATACAAATTGCCAATGCAGTCTATAACATGGCTCAATTTTAGTATCTGAACTTAATATATAAGCCCACAATATATTTAGTTCACTTCAAGATTTTTATAAGCAGCTAAACAGCATATTAACATCCATATACTACACACATCATAGTAGTTACGATGTTTACACAGCCCCTCGTTTCTTTTACATAATATTGAATACAGCACTTTACTGCTTCTGTAACTGCGAAGAAATTTTATTGTATTGTATTGTAAAAGTTTCGTGAGAATAAAAATATTCAATAAAAATATATATTCGATAAAAATATTTGAATTTAAAATTCGCGCTCAAAAATATTGCAATTTTCAAAATAACGTAAGGATTTTTTTTGTATAAAAAGCGTAACTATATATAGTGCGTTCTGTCGATTTAAAATATATATAGTTATATTTATATATATAGTTATATATATATAAATATATATATTATATATATATATAGTTCTGTCGATTTAAAATGGGGGCGATAGCTATAGCGGATACACGCTATACTATAACGGTATTAGCGGGGTGAACGTATGCTCATGATTAGCCGAAAAAACTACACTGGAATACATCATTAACACTGGGATTTTTGAACAACCACATGGGCTGTGAGAGCTGGAATATTTAAGATAATTCAACTATTGATGTCACATGATTTTTTATAATCGTCATAATTCAGCCGATCAAGGCAAACTTCAGCCGTCTTGGCAAACAAATCAGAATGAGGCGTACAATTAATATTTCGTTCAGCCAACCTTTTCTTTCGTTTGTCTAAAAATATAAAGCATAAATGCACACCATAATTTTCAATACTAAAACGGTTATAAGGCATCCGGCAAAAGGAAGTTCTGCAGCCAGTTCGCCAATAAAACTATAATAGTATTATATACTATAATAGTATATAATTTAAATGAAATTTCCGCGCCTGTTATGGTCGTCAGGTCGTCCATGTAATTCTTTTTAATTTTTTTAATTAACACAGAAAAAATTAATATTTCACATCATAAAGTAGGAATTAACTTTAGTTATAGCGTTTTAAATCTGATTGTTGCACCATTATTATAGTGCGACTAAATGGTTCAAAATAAATGGCTTCAAGGTGGATAAGTTCAAAAATACTCCTTTATTACAATTTGTTCAACGTAGAACTTCACAGTTACCCGTTAACTATTATAGCAGTTTTATATTCTTCTAAGTAACTCATTAAAACAATAAATATTTAACTGAATTTTATGAACTTTTTCAGAAAAATATAAAATGTAGACGCAATACAATTTTAAAATAGCTCGCCCGCCGCCCCCGGCTTTTCCTTCTGTGTTATTTTGTAGAGAATCAGCTCATCGATTAACTACAATGTTGTTGAGAATCACGTTTTGCGGGACCACACCATAGACCGCTTTGGGTTCGAATATGTCTCGTCGACCGTTCGCCAGAAATAGCGTTTTTTGTAATCTCGATATGTATATGCATGTTTTACCATACAGCTAGTGTCTGTAGGTTATCTAGTGCGCTGAATACGGTGAATTTGTTAAATCCAGCTTCACCATATCATGGTGTTTAAAGGGTTTTACGGTCGACCAAACCGATTTTCAAAATATAGTGCCTTTTCATTTGTTTGATTATATGTTACGTGCTTGACATCTACAATAAGCTACATAGGTTACAAGGACGAATATTTTATGCCTTTTCAGAGGTTTTCAATGGATATAGAATCTGTGAATACCGATTTCGAGAACATAACTTGTTTTCAGTGGTTTTGTCTAGGGCTCCATAATCGGTCTATGTATAGGTTGTTGGTGCTACGGATACGTTGGTTTGGTTAACTAGAGACCTAACACGAAAATTTTATGTGTTTGCAATTGTTTTGGTTGAATTTAGGGTCGACAAGCTGTTAGGGTTTTCTGTGGGTCAGGGTTCTACAGGATTTAGGGTGGTATAT
Organism: Trileptium ribeirensis; assembly: GCA_030248225.1. Classification (NCBI taxonomy): domain Eukaryota; kingdom Metazoa; phylum Nematoda; class Enoplea; order Enoplida; family Thoracostomopsidae; genus Trileptium; species Trileptium ribeirensis. The sequence goes on from JASANE010002974.1 coordinate 33,219, forward strand.
ACATGAAATGCAGCCTGTTACACGTGATTATACAAGATGACAACATAAACAATAACATGCTTGCTCCATTTCACCATCGCATGCGAAATAATATTTAAAATTTAGAACGAGAGTTTATATAGAATCGGCCAATTTTGCTGCGGTGATTGTTTCTTTTCTTGGAAAAGCTTGAACCAGTTATAACGTGTCCGCTTTCCCCATAAACAATTTTGTCGTCTGGACCGCTGAATGGCCACCGAAATATCAGTTTCATTTACGTTATTCGTAACATATCTTTCGCAAAGTTGGAAAAAGAATAAATTTTCTTTACTGAATTTCGGAAAAATAGGGCTTTTAAAAATAATCTGGTCTTCGTCTCGCAAAGCCAAAAGAAAAACATATGCTGCTACCATACCTGTGCAACCAAACCTCGGGAACGTGATACTTTGGAATGGCTATATTTGCAGCTGTAAAAATGTTTAACACATCTTTCTAATGATCGTAGCTGTTTTCAATAAATAATGGTTGTTACTTAAATAACCTGGATCAAAGTCAACAGATGTTTTGGTTTTCCCATGGTTGGAGTTATAGGCGTCCAGCTCGAGGTCCCTCAAGTAGTGATATTTTATAGACAGGACAAATGTGTAGACTTAAGCGAGGTTTAGCGAAACTTGAATGTGCCAATTGCGATAGTTCTCATTTTTATAATTAAGGGTTCTCTGGGGGCAACAAATTTAGCCCCGGCCCCGGTAAAGGTAAAATTTAGGTGCCGGGGCCGAGGCTACTGTTAGAACTCTTTGCGCTTAGGATTTAAATACCTTAATCTATTGAATATTTGGCACACCACAGCTCATACTGCAAAATATTTCATACTGAAAAATATGCATATTTCACAAAAGTGCATATTTTATATTGCAAAATGTGCCTGCACAACATGGTTAATATTGAGAGTCGTTTTGGTTTAGTTGTTAAAACCCCATTGGCTTTGGCTCATCTCATTTCAAAATGAACTGATTTAAATGGACCTGCTCGGGAAGAGATCGCTTTAAATCGCTCATCGCTACGAGGTTGACCAACTTGATTTGGCGTCAAAAATGTCGTCTCAAAGCAAAATTATTGTAGATTTTAGTAGAGTTGCCGAATGTTATAACTATATATATGATGCAACTTAACATTTCATTCGCAAAATGGATTAATTTTCCGTACCAGCGGTCGTATTATAGTAAAAGTAACCAAATTGCAAGCGAAATATGAAGAAGTCAGTAACCATTATGCCACTCACCATTAACTCGATTTGAAATATTTTAGGAGCCAATTTAATTCCGGCCAAACCCGTTCATTTGGAACGACCAATTTATAACAACCTCTTCCTGGACATACCAATTTAAATCGGTTCGTTTTAAATCAGTAAAAGTCAAAGCCGTTCGAAATTAGCCTTGCAACTATAAAAGTGTTTAGATATTTTGAGTAATCGCAGCTATTTCCAAAATAATCAGTTTTAACAAGGCAAAAGCAATAGATATTTTTGGTGTCCTCTGGTTTGTTGTTTTAGGCGTTTAGCGCAAAATTTGCTGGGCTGTGTTGTTTTCATGGAAAGATCATATCTGCACAGTTATTAACGGGCTAGCTATTGTTCAATGTACCAAAATGCTGAAAATTCGCATTTTCCTCTAAATTAGGAGACCTTTATCCACCAAGGGTTGAAATCTTAAATGTTTGTATTCCATTAGGTGGGGTACTGTTGGTAGAAAGTCGATAATGGTTTTTTGATTTTCTGATCAATCCGTTGCGTGTCACTGTTCCAGTTGTAAATAAAATAAATGGAAAAAACCAAACCGCTTCACTTTTGCCAGCACTCCGACTTTTAAAGAGCAGACTAACATAATTAATCTCGACCGGCTGAATGTCGTTCATGGAAAAACTAGCGTATGTCAGAATCTGTGTCAAACAACTGCGTGGCCAGTAATAACTATAACCATGTAGTGTACATTAGTGTTATTGCGCAAATTTAACATTTCGCTGCCACGGCAAAATCGACCCGATAGCGCGCAGAATGGCATTGCGAAAGTAATCACTACCTTTCGAGGTTTAGATTTCGCTAGATTAAGATATCATGTACAACGTCAAGTATGTCAATGCAGCACTACTGGTAAAGTATAACATTGTTTGGAAGGAAATGATAGAGAGATGTGGATGCAAAGTTGCGATATCGGTATTTAAATAATCATATTGAGGCCTCACTAATCTATTATATAAATTTACTGATCCGCTTAGCCTTACTAAATATATCTAAAAATAACATACAAAACAGATTGTGTTTCTTTTTGAAAATTTTAATAGTACAAATCATATCTAATGGCGTTTTGCTACGAGGCCAACGCTACAGGTGCCATTTCGTTATGAGACTTTCGAAATGAGACATGATACCGAATTTGGCACCGTGCAATAGTTACATTTGGGCTATTTTAGTGACATTTGTAGAATTTTTGCCGTGCCAGAGATGTGTATGTCTGCGGGTTGCTACATATCCAACTTTTTTACCTCGGCTATCTGTCATCATTTGACAAATCAAATGTTATACAGAAACAAACTAAATCTAGAATACAGTGTAGTTTTAAAGGCTTACGTAAATGGCATCAGAATCTATTCGAACAGAACTGATTTGGCTTTCTGTTTTCGGCGCCTGCTTGTTAGCTGCAGTGGACGAAACGTTATTCTTTACGTTCTTCACAATACTGCGATTTAATATTTTCAATACAATTCGTCTACCACCGCGATCTCCGTCACTCGCGTTTACGTCTAAAAAGACGCATGAACATGTATGATAAATAACTGGTATCCTATCATTACAGAGCTCTCTAAATACTAATAGGACACAAGTATTTTCGTAACGAGAGGCTCCCTCAGTTTGTATTTTAAGCCAGAATTTTGGCTTCTGCTAGTCTACACCACCCATAAAGCCCAGGAACTTTTCTGTGGTTAAAAATTTAGAGAGCATTTACCTATTTGGCTAATAAATTCACAACCTTTCTCTATGCAGCAAAAATCGCCAAAATTACGCTTTATTTGATTTTCGAAATTACAGTCAATTACTGTATTACATATAACATTTCTTTAAAGTTACATTTTTTAGGATATTCTGCTTGCGCGGACCTACCGGATAAAACCACTGTCAGATCTCCCTAGAACCGAGCTGTAGCACACTGCAGTACATGCCCCGCCTTTAAATTTTTGATTTGAAAAAACATTATTACGGTTTTTAGTTACAGGAAAAATGTAATAGAAAATATGACTAATGCGTGAGTTCAGTAAAAGAATCGTGCATCATGGTTTGTCGTTTGTCAAAATCATAAACTAAATAGTGTTAAAATTCGCGTTTCCATTTCAGAAGTCGAGATTTGTAGTTTAGCTTACGCCATCAGGAGCTATCTGGTGTTAAAACCCAATTTGAGTACGCCCATATTTCTCTATTACACATGTTTTTTTCGCATTCATCAATGCCATGCTGAATTGGACAGCTGTGTTTGCGTAGATGTGAGTATCAATACATAGTCTCAATGCAAAAGCCACGATCAAGAGATTACAATGCTTTAACTACAATATAGTTGCTGCTACGAGTGGCTGTGGCGCAAATATTGTGTTTAGGTACATAAGAGACAATCATAAAGGAAAACAATTTGTGCGCGGTCGTCGGTTTTAGGAGCGTAAACTGATTTGATAAAAAAGACCAAGACCCTAAAGTAGACTCACGCATAAATATTCATGTAATCTCAGAAGTCATGAAGTAGTATACTTGAGGCTGTTCGATGATTCAATTTTAAGAATAAGCACATAAGGCAATACATCTTTACTTTGATTGCAAACATCTATATCTGTTAATTAATACTCATCTCTGAACATATTTTAGTGCAAAATGTTGTCTTAGTCTTTTGGTAACTATGCCAAAACGACATCACATAACGGTATAATATACAAGTAAAATTTACATTAGACGTCCATTCGCCACGACTGTTTTTACATTTATCTTGAAGCAGCTATTATTATAGTACTTATTTCCCTTAATATATTGAGTACGCTTAATATATTGAGTACCTACAAACGTAGGTTTATTAAACCAATCGTATTTCGCAATGTGATTAATCTTTCAGCACAAATTTGAGCTATTTCTAATTCGCCAACTAATGAGCTTACCAGTTTTCGAAATCGGCAAACATTCAAGGCTGCGTGACTTACGGCAACTACTTTCTAGAATCGCCGATTCGGAAGCGAGGTTTTCCTAAAAATACATTATTTGGCTGGTTTCTCCAAACTACCTAAATTATAATAGGAGGCATGAGCTGCGGTCCCTCAGTTCGAAATTGGCAGGAACTGAAATTATCTGGGGACGATTCTAGAAGTTCATCTGGCACAAACGCAATAATAACTTAAAGAAAGTATTCATAAAAAGTAGGCACTACGCGGAAAGTAGATATTCTGGGCCTATGAAAATCCACATCCCTAAATAATGATATTTGGGCATATAAATATTTTTCTTAATAGCCCGCGGTTTGGAATAGGAATGAGCTGACAGCTTATTAGCACTGCGTGTTACTTAAAAGATGACTCACCCTCTCCCAATACCACAAATTTGGAACACCAAAATCTTCCCCGATTTTGGAAAAATGTACAACTTTTTTGCCTACTGTCTCCAGTTTTTATTACAGTTTTGCCGATGCTACTCAATTTTTACTGAAAGTTTCTCCAATTTTTACAAACAATTTCGCATTCGTCGCAGCATAAATGTAGCCTTAACTTAAAGGAGCGGACATCAGTCAATAACTCTCTTTCAGCATGCCAATATACTTTTATACAAACAGTTTTAGAGCACAGTTTTAATAAACATTTGATAAACGGTTGGTGAATTTTCATATTTTTGGTTGGAAATTGTTGTTTATGATTCAGGCCTGAACTGGAATGGGAACTTGATATTCACAGGAATCGAAATTACTGTTACGCCTGCCGTAAAATTTTTAAAACAGCACAATTCAGGTTTGTGAAAGATCATCATTTCTCGTATTCTACGTGCCACAGAACTAAAACGAACCATCCTAAAGTCAACAAACGATATACCAGAACAAATTGATGACGACAGGTTTCTGCCGCAAATTTGGTTGCCGGACTTATAATCCTTCGACCTTGTAAACGACCAAGACTTGAAACATGCATCAAGAAGACAATGAATATGTAGTACCTCAACATAATATTTATGCTCCACGTATGAGCTACAATGTGCTTTTTGTACAGTACAATATATTGATTTGAAGATACTAAAATCGTACGTGTATTAACTTAAACACGATGCTAACCTTTTAATAAAGTGTATAATTAATTGTAAACATAATCAAATTGGACGTAATACGCATCCGCTGTATATTACTTCCGTGGCCGGCTGGCGCATTTATCCTGTTTTGCCTAGTTTTCGGCGAGCATGGGGCGTGTGAGGGGTGGTGTAGAGTTTCAGAACCGGGTATCTTGAGACGGGAGGGAGGGCGTCGTTCTGATGATAAATCCGAGCCTCTAGGGTTTGCCCTCTCACCCTTATAAGCTTGTATTTTTTCTGATACTATGTAAACGGCACTAAAGAACGGATATATAAAAAGCTAATAAGAATAGTGTTTTATCTTATTGTGCTTATAGCACAAATCTCTTACCTTTGAAGCAAAACATTGGGGTTTTCCGTTTCGCACCATTTCGTTAGATACACATTGTATATCGTAATATTTTCTATAACGTACAGCTATTTCAACAAGTTGTCATCTTTGTAATAAGTGGGCCTCCATCTTGCAGCAAACGAATGTCCGATAACGATGAAACCCGGGATTTGAAGAAATCTGCGATAAAACCATACTTATCTTTTAAACAATTTCACGCCGAAGTCCCTATTTCTAACGTTTGGACCGCTTTTAATTATTAAAGGGTTTGCCACCTCACAATTACTAATCACAGTAGTGGTGCCGGAATTACGGCGGTCTATCGGAAATAGGGGTCTAAAATTGCCGTCAGAAATGCATACAATTAATTTATGATTCCATGAACCGGTTAGCGGCGGTGCAAGAGGGTAAAGTTTCGGGACTTTATGAAACTCTAAATTTTTTCTAATTTTAGACAATTTTACCTCCAATTTTTGCGATTTTCTACTGATTTTGCTAAAATTTTCCACATGCCTTGTGCGCAGCGCAGAGTGGAAGGCAGTGGTATAGAGCTTCAGGGAAGAGGTTCATCGCTTCCGCCATAAAGGTGTTAGATGCCTCATGGTGCTTGATCCCCCGCTCCCGTTATGTCCATTTATGTTTATTATACGTACTAGGGAAGCCAAAATACAACTGAGGTAGATTAGAGGTAACACCTCGAAAATTCTGCCTCATCTTCACCACCTGTGGTTAGGCTTGCCGCCTTTAATTTTCCGCATTAGTTCGTGGGAATTTTTATGAACAGTACTATGTTAATGCTTTTTGTTGAGAAGGCGCTTTGCCAAAATAATATTAATAGCACATTTTTGATGAAATCCAGGAAGCTATAAACACACATCGATCAATTTTTACATAAAAAACTAATAATTTTATCGATATTGAAGAGCGTAATGAAATATACGTACACCTACACCTTTTGCGTGCACCGCTAATTAGCTCTCGATAGCATACCTCGATATGATATATGGGGATATCACACAATAGCGCCCAAATTCAATCACACTACTACATATATACATTAAGTAGAAAAGCAGTTTCATCCAGCTCCCGTTATTGGCCAATGATTATCACGCATACGATATCTGGTAATAACGATCAACAGAAAGCTAAAAACGTAAAACGTGGCATATTTTGTACATGTATTGTAAAGTGATAAGCCGATTCAAAGCTCGGAAACCCCCAAGTGTAACTTTTCAGCCGCCTATATGTCAGAACAAATTTCTGAATTTAAGGTCGAGGAACCACGAGGGTGTCATGCCTCAAACCCCACAACCAGAGCCTTAATCGCAAAAACGCGGCATCGTAATTTATCATTATATTATGAAATTAAACCAAACAGAGAAAAAGTTCGGAAATTAACATAAAAATGCTTGCTTTCGCTAAGGGTCCTACAATGGGGTAAAAACTATCATTTTAACCTCTGACCCCGAACCACGAGGCGCCATGCCCCCCTACCCATGGAAACATCAATCACAAAGCAAAACGAACATCGGGATTGAGTTTTTAAAGCTCGGAAACCCCCAAGTGTAACTTTTCAGCCGCCTATATGTCAGAACAAATTTCTGAATTTAAGGTCGAGGAACCACGAGGGTGTCATGCCTCAAACCCCACAACCAGAGCCTTAATCGCAAAAACGCGGCATCGTAATTTATCATTATATTATGAAATTAAACCAAACAGAGAAAAAGTTCGGAAATTAACATAAAAATGCTTGCTTTCGCTAAGGGTCCTACAATGGGGTAAAAACTATCATTTTAACCTCTGACCCCGAACCACGAGGCGCCATGCCCCCCTACCCATGGAAACATCAATCACAAAGCAAAACGAACATCGGGATTGAGTTTTTAAAGCTCGGAAACCCTCAAGTGTAACTTTTCAGCCGCCTATATGTCAGAACAAATTTCTGAATTTAAGGTCGAGGAACCACGAGGGTGCCATGCCTCAAATCCCACAACCGGAGCCTTAATCGCAAAAACGCGGCATCGGGATTTATCATTTTATTATGAAATCAATCCAAACAGAAAAAAATCGAAAGTTAAAATAAAAATAACCTTAACTTCGCCAAGGGTCCTAAAATGGGGTAACAACTATCATTCGGACCTCTGACCCGAACTACCGCGTTTTGCTTTTTCTATACAACACCGTATAAATAGTACAAAACACGAAAATACAGTTTCAAGGGTTTTTTAAATAGCTTAGCGAATATAAAGCCCCACGGCGTCTTCAGTTGATTTAGAACACAATGTCACACAAAAGTGAACTCCTCTGTAAAGCTTTCATAAATAAAATACAACCATTATACTGCGGTGACTGCTGTCTATGTCAAATACACATGCTTAAAACAAATTTAAAAATTTATTAGTAAAAAACAGTGAGGGGAGACACTCCTGTTTGTCCTACAGATTCGGCCGTTACGCCATTTTTGTCCGCAAAAGCCTAGCTAAGTAAATACGGACAAGAGCAATAGTCAGAGCTTACTATTATAATGTCCCAAGCAGTAAAAACATACCGTTGGGACACAGCTACGTCACGGTGCACACAACTTATCTTAAACGACTCATGAAATGACAACTAAGTAAAAATTGAGCAATTTCAGGTGGTAGGGGTCTGTGGCATAAGAAAGCTCGCCCGTGGCTTTCGTCTGCTGAGCTATCGGGTGCGACTCCTACGGCGATGGAGTGTTCCAGTGCTATTTTAGTGCTGAGTTCGTGGTTAATCCACCGTGGAGCATAGCAGACATTCAATGTCTAAATCTAGTTAGTATATAAATAAGTATTTCGGTTAACTTTTACTTCAGGGAATGACGTCGTCAACAAAAAGCTTTCCACAAATTTATGCTGCATATGCACCACTAGCAACAAGCAGGCACAATTTTCGCAAGTTTTTGCACTAAGGTCAAGCTTTAAAACTCGGACAGCGGTCAAGTCACCCTCAGGGGAGGGGGTGCTGCGCACCCCCAAGGGGCGGTAAAACCAGCCGGGCCTTTCGGCCCGGGGGGGTTGCTGCGCAACCCCGGGGGGGGGGGGGGTAACCCCCCCTACCCCCCTGCCGGCATGTATGATGTATATATATGTGTTTTTTCATTCAAGTTCAGTATTTTCTGTTCTTTGATAAATTTTCTCCTATACATCATAGCTCAGCTAGTGAGCTGGAAACCATCGTAAATTTTATGTATTACTGAGTAAATAAAATTTTTAGCATGTATGCGCCCATACCGGAATACAACTGCGGTATTTGCATCACTTTTGTGTCTTGTCCGTAGAAAAATGGAAATCAATATGTCCTATCTTGCTTAAATTACTGAACAATATTAAGTAGTTTAGCTTCGTATTTTAAGCAAGATAGGACCTAATAATTTCCATTTTTCTACGGACAAGACACAAAAGTGATGCAAATACCGCAGTTGTATTCCGGTATGTGCGCATACATGCTAAAAAATTTTGTTTAGTTTTGTTCCTTCGTTGCACTGCTATAAGCAACAGCACCAGTATTTGAAATAAGCATGGGCATTACTACGATTACCCGACATCTCGGTTAGTCGGGTACACGTATGTTGTTACTTAAAATTTATTTCCGGCGTCTTATTGGAAAATTAATGTCTTCTAAACGTAAGAATTATAGCTAACTCAAAAGCAAGATAGTGAAGTAGAAGTTCCCACCATATGGACACTTATTTTTTACACATGATTCTGGGGATCACATGATATTATATCCTGGGGGCAAGATAAGATAAAAACGTATCGGGCTAATAACGATGCTTATAAGAGATAAGGAGTGTTTCTGAAGTTCGGACCCATTGTCAAGCTTTATTTACTGCTTCAAATTTCACGCTTTAGAAGTGAAAAGTTAGATAACAAAGCGTCTGTGAATCAGACATTGTCCATAACACGCATGCTGAAGATTCGAGGTCTTGGGGTGTAGCCAGGGCGGTGGATGGGGGAAGTCGCCTCAGAGGGTAGAGTCCCTCGGTTGAGGGGTTTGTCAGAAGGGTGGGGACAAAAAGCCCTACGACTTCCCGGGCCTCGCCCTCGTCGCACCCTCGTCTTTGCTTAACATACTGAACTAATTTTAAGTACTAACTTAACTAACACAAAATTTGACAAAAACTATATCTCTTACCTGAAGGATATTAGGCCTTTCAAACAGCAAAAATTTTCAACATCGGCCCAGTAGTTTTGAAAAATTCGACGGACGGGCGGACACAATGTACTGAATATGCCACTCTGACGAAAACAAAAACGCTTTGCTTCGCTCAGCTCAGTTATATTTTCGAAGTTGTTCTTTACAAAGTTGCACAGCTCAGAAGTATTCATTCAGTAACTACTCATACATGCAATACAGTGCCTGTTTTAAACCTAATTAGAAATAAATCTTTTAAATCTTTTACTTACTTTTGCATACCAAAACCCTGTCTAGTCTGTGAAAATACAGGTAACTAGAAATCAGTAATGTCGGCGTCACCTTTTCGGGACATTTGAAACCGAATTCTGGATTCAATTTATACCGCCTGCCCAAGTTTATGAAGACACTGGCACTGATCTACCAGTGGATTTATCAAAAACAAACTTCGACAGTTTTATTGGTAGATTTGGTGCTATCACACAATATTATGGAGACTAATCCCTAAACCGAAAATATAAATCAAATATTTAAGATATTGTTAGTTGTGCTGGCAATATTTTTGATGGATTTTTAAATTTTACAGGAGAAAAATTTGCATATAAATTCACACTTGGTTTTACCGGCAAAATTAAATAGATAGCAGCAACCCGATTCGATGGTTTACATGATGAGCTGACAAAAGACTTGCTGAATTCAGAATTTTTGATGAATAGGATGTGGCTGGCATGTGAATAATGTCGATACAGCGACGCGACAACAATTTGCTATCACTGAGGCTAGGGCTTGGCCAAGAAATGAAACTTTTACAATTTTTTCAAAAGAAACATAATGTGATACATATAAGCCTGACGCCCAGTAAAATAAATAATTTCGAGTACTTATATATATCGGACAATGGCAACCAATCGTCGGGATTGGATCTCGGGTAGATTATCACACCGAAGTGCCGGAACATACCTCCACAATGTGGTCAGTTTCGAGTCAAAATTGAGATTCTTTAAAATCTTCCTTGGCATCGGTTACAAAAAATATGTTAAAATTCCAATATTCCTCGACTGACATCCTTCGGCACTCAAAACAATTAGCACTGGGCAGCAAAAATACATACATCGCTAGATTGCCTTACAAATGACACACCAAATAATATAAAAGTCACTGTTTCGTTATGTCTCAAACACGCTTTGCGTCAGGCGCTTGTGATCAATAGCCGACATCTCTCTTGCAATCAGCATTTCAAACACCTTCGGCTCCATTTAGCTGTACCTGGACATATGCTAGTGCATTTCCAACCTTGTGAACTTCACCTAAATGCTCTCTCCGATACAGCCTGATCTTTGATACCACAAGCACCATTTTGCGCCGAATTAAAAATTAGCATAAAACTCAACTCGTGATTGTAAAACTATTACCGTTGCTCTTGGGCTTGTTTTATGGCAGCTTGGTGCCACTATTCCGTGATTTAATGTATATACATACATGCCGACGGTCGGTCATGCCAGGGGGGGGTAGAGGCCCCCACGGGGGGGGGGGGGGGCGCGGCCATCCCAGGGGGGGTAACCCCCCCTGGCCGGCCAAATTTGTCTAGGGGGGTCGATCTCGTGAGGACCTTTTTTTGGTCCTCGCAGCCGTTAATACTATTGTTAACCCTATATGAGATGGAAATGGAGGATATAAAAAAAGTCTGTTTTCATCGTTACGTGGTTTACTAAAAAGGAAATTGTCCAGCCTTCCATATTCCTTGATTGCAGCAGCCACGTTTCACAAAACTGTTACCGACCATATTCATTCGTTTGTTAAAACGGCTTCGTCTTAAAACCATTTGATTTAGCCTTGTGTGGTTTTCACTTGTACCGATGAAGAAAGACTAAATATATACGTTTATATTTAGTCTTAAACGATTTATCCACAGAACTACTTTACTTTTAGCGACCAAACCCAATCTAAAAGAATGCCAAAAGATTGATAAATCGTCCCCTGTGACTTTTACTTTAGATTTGGTGGGTTTGGTGGATACTAATTCTGCTGCAATTTTAAATCTTGTTTAAAATTGTAATTGTAAATTATTTGAGCAATCACTGATCTCTCACCTAGGAAATCTCTCAAATTCAGAAACAAATGATGAGTCGTTTAAGATAAGTTGTGTGCACCGTGACGTAGCTGTGTCCCAATAGTGAGCAGCTACTGTAAGCATGTCCACGCAACAGCGCAGCTAACTTAACGGACATATGCTGCCGTCTGCCGTGACTGTGCTGATTTGTTAAACAGTCAGCGTTCACTATGTAGATTATCCCTAGTAGTCAGACAAGACTGTATGATTCAGCGATCGTTATAAATGACAGTGCTCCGCGTTTTGTTTCATAAGTTTAAGTTAAAGTCGATTAATAACTTTTGACTGCCAACAGCTAGCTTAATTATACGCATATACAATATTACAGTTATACTTTAACCCGTTCCAAGTAAATAGATGTACCTTTTAGATAGACAGCCCACACTCAGGCAAACTACAACGGCACAACAGTCTTACACGGTGTTCCATAGGTAATGCATGTCTACCCGTAAACTCGCTAACTTTTTCAAAATCTTGAATGCCAATTGGCAATGCAATATTCTGAATCTCAACAATCAACTGTCAATCCCATAGTTTTAGGTGAAACTTCATGATTTATGAAATTTCAGTATTTTCCTGTTCCTTGACAAATCTTCTTTTATTAATGTTATACATGTATTGCCTATATGTTTACCTATTCGTATGTGCATGTTTACCCTTCGAAGCGAGTAACTTGTTCATAAACTTGCATTCCAAACCCACAACAATAGCTGATGGCTCGTGAGTGCACAGTATAATCAGACTCTGGAAGCAGACAACATTTCAACCAATCGCCTCCGAATATTGTACAATATTAGCTATATTTCGAATTTCAACCAATCAGGATCAGATATTTTTCAACTTATAGACAGACAGCCCAAACTCAGGGAAATACAGCGAATCCCCAATTTTAGAAGTGCGAGCAATCCAACAAGGATATCCATTAACGAAATTTTAAAGAACAACCGTACAATGCTTCAGCTATGTTTAGAATGGATTGTTACAAATGTGAATCATCTCTATCTTCACATAAATCGGTCCGTTAGACTTCGAAGAGTTTTATACCAGCCTCTTTCAAAAACAAGCTAATTGTTCATTATTCAAAACAATAACAGCGGATGCTTTCACGGGCTATCATTCATGTCTGTATCCCATACCTATTAACGATAAGTTAAAGTTTGAAGAAAATGTTGGAAAACTCAACTTCGATGGCACTAATTTTTCGGTTAAAATCTCCGACATCACAAGTTCGAGAAACTAAACAATATGCCTCAGTGTAATATGCTTCTATAAAGATGAAAAGTTGTTGTTTTTTTGTGTAAATAGGAACAAGTAGTTTAACATGCTACCCTGCAATGGACTATATTGGACAAAATATTTAGATCGATTGCTTCATAATCAACTTAATAATACATGGAAAGACTTTTTTTAATCGTGTCTTCATCCTCGAATATTTCAAATACAATTGGATCGACATGCGTAACTGTCTTAATTATATATACTAATATTATCTTTCTAAATAGCAGCACAGACGTGCGAGATGTATATTATTAGTCTCTTGTATTGCAGCTGGTCTACAACAACTAATTATGTTTCAAAGTATTGTGCTAACTTAATTCCACATATATACTGCGCGATAGCACCGCCGTTGTTTGCTATTTTTACCAGGAGCCTTAAGAATCCGAGCACAATCCAACATTCGACCAGCTCAGAGATGCCTCAGCGGTTAGTAAACGTGACTTTCACCGATAGTTCGGGGCACGATACACGGCAACGACCAATAATTATTTTCGATAGTCGAAATGTAAATTAATAATGCAGGACGTAAAGGAACAAATGCAACTGCACTCTTCTCGTTATAAATAGTAGGAATGACAGGGTTCTTCATAAGGTAACCAGTTACTTATTAGGCAAAATGATTAATGGCCAATCAAACTTTTGTTCCCGGACACATAACATCGTCAAAATATTAAAGACCCATCAAAAATAAATACATACACATATATACATGGTGTCCCATAAGTAATAGATGTTTTCCGTCCACTCAGTAACTTCTTGCATGTCAATTAGCAACACAACATTGTCATTGTCAACAATCAACTCTCAATCCCATAATTTTAGGTGAAATTTCGCTGTTTATCGAAGTTTTACAGTATTTTCCAGTTTTTTCAATAATTCTCTCCTATCAAATATATGCCTGTATGTGCGTTCAGCTATTTACTATAATAAATAGCTAGCGTTGGTATTACCGTTCTACTGCATCTTGATTTTAATTCACAGGATTAAAATTCTTGAAGCTAAGGCTGGAAATTTATGTCGAGCAAAAACAGTCTTAAATTCCTTTGATCTTCACACAGTTAGCTCAAATCGATGGACAATCGCGACCGGATAGCTGGTAGGATAACAATCATTTTTAGGGACCGGTAGTTATGTATAAACAGGGTTGCAGAGCTTAAGGGAGATAGGGCTTCTCGCCGGGAGAAATCAGGACTTCTGAGATTAGGGCATGCCCTATAAGTGTGCACGCTTTTAGGAAATCTTAAAATAATACTTCTACCAGTATACTAAATGTTTATATCACGTAGTGGATGCTCTGCGTGTGATTTAAAATGACAGTAGATCAGCTTGCGGGAGCGTTCCGTATCCGTCCAAATGAGGGGCGCCATGTTTTAAAATAAACAATCAAGAATGTACAGGAACAATCGTCATAGGAGGTCAGTGAGGGAGAGAGAAGCGTAGCAGCTCACAAGATAGTAGGCAGTCAAACTCAGCGTTTATTGCTTAGCAAATACAAACATGATGCTATAAAACCTAAAATGCACTTACACATACGCAAACATGTTAAACAAACTTTAACTTAAACCCATTGTAAGAGCGTGGCACATTGCGCATCATACATAACATAATACTCATCGTTTCACTTGGACTCAATCGTCTAAACTCAGCAATTAAAATATAGGTTCTCAACGGAATAATCCTTCAGTCATATTGTTGGTATATTTCAAGAATGAAAGGTTTGCTTAGTACACAAATAGCATGGTTAGTGTAAAGCAAAATTTTACTCGAAATTCTAAAGGCTAACTAAACCTTTTATATACTTAAAGGCGGTGAGATATACCTATAAAGAAACAATAGCTTTGTTTCTTATACACCATTAACTGTATCCACGCCATACGTATCGGCGCAGAAGATATATACCACAATAATGGGCAAAAGAAAGTTGCAAATGTTCTTGTTACAGAGAAAACTACAAAACAGTATTCCGAATAATCCTCACCAGTCAAACCCGTTTGGCGTCATGAAATTGTACTGGATACCGTGGTACAGTAGCTCAGTTTAAGACCTAAGGTAAGCTGCAGTTTTTTAAGTCAAGATATTTAGCCCTACGGCACCCCGCGCAAGGCTATAAACATTTGTAACGGTGTGCATGTACAATGTCTCCAACTAGCAGCAGTGCAAGTTAGATCAAAAACACCAGGCTCTGTGTTCCAACATTTTGACTAACTGTTTATGATACATGATGTAATACCGTTATGCCGACAGCTAACCATTTACACGCGATGGTATGAGAGGGCTGATTCTGTAACCCTATGTTTAAACACATCAAAATATGGGAAGTTTATGTTATAGGTGTCGATAAGCAGGGTGTAGGTCTCACCCTGAGACTGGCACCTCAACCCACTTTCAAAGCCATATTTACTTCACCATGAACATATTCCCCGCCAAAATTTTTTAAAATGATTAGGATACAATCAGCAAAAATTGGTAAAAATGAGAGCAAAAATGTCGTGGAAGGGGACAAGTCTTCCCTACCCCGCATCTACCTCACGGTGAAAACTTCCACACCTATGGTTTATGTATACAAATTGCCAATGCAGTCTATAACATGGCTCAATTTTCGTGTCTGAACTTAATATATAAGCCCACAATATATTTTACTCACTCAAGATTTTTATAAGCAGCTCAAACAGCATATTAACATCCATATACTACACACATCATAGTAGTTACGATGTTTACACAGCCCCTCGTTTCTTTTACATAATATTGAATACAGCACTTTACTGCTTCTGTAACTGCGAAGAAATTTTATTGTATTGTATTGTAAAAGTTTCGTGAGAATAAAAATATTCAATAAAAATATATATTCGATAAAAATATTTGAATTTAAAATTCGCGCTCAAAAATATTGCAATTTTCAAAATAACGTAAGGATTTTTTTTGTATAAAAAGCGTAACTATATATAGTGCGTTCTGTCGATTTAAAATATATATAGTTATATTTATATATATAGTTATATATATATAAATATATATATTATATATATATATATAGTTCTGTCGATTTAAAATGGGGGCGATAGCTATAGCGGATACACGCTATACTATAACGGTATTAGCGGGGTGAACGTATGCTCATGATTAGCCGAAAAAACTACACTGGAATACATCATTAACACTGGGATTTTTGAACAACCACATGGGCTGTGAGAGCTGGAATATTTAAGATAATTCAACTATTGATGTCACATGATTTTTTATAATGGTCATAATTCATCCGATCAAGGCAAACTTCAGCCGTCTTGGCAAACAAATCAGAATGAGGCGTACAATTAATATTTCGTTCAGCCAACCTTTTCTTTCGTTTGTCTAAAAATATAAAGCATAATTTTCAATACTAAAACGGTTATAAGGCATCCGGCAAAAGGAAGTTCTGCAGCCAGTTCGCCAATAAAACTATAATAGTATTATATACTATAATAGTATATAATTTAAATGAAATTTCCGCGCCTGTTATGGTCGTCAGGTCGTCCATGTAATTCTTTTTAATTTTTTTAATTAACACAGAAAAAATTAATATTTCACATCATAAAGTAGGAATTAACTTTAGTTATAGCGTTTTAAATCTGATTGTTGCACCATTATTATAGTGCGACTAAATGGTTCAAAATAAATGGCTTCAAGGTGGATAAGTTGGAATCTCCTCCTTTATTACAATTTGTTCAACGTAGAACTTCACAGTTACCCGTTAACTATTATAGCAGTTTTATATTCTTCTAAGTAACT
>JASANE010002977.1:0-10670 GCA_030248225.1 Trileptium ribeirensis
CGAAGGTAAAACTGGGATAAAATCGAACATATCGTGGCATATTTTGTGCTAAACATTGCTCTGGCAGACAAATTTACATCGCCAGGCTATACCTAAAGCTGTTTCAGGGCGTCCCAAGAGGGTAGAGCACACGTCGGGGAAGGGGGCGGTCCCTACAGCTTTTTACTACTAATTAAATCATGGGGTTCTAGCAAAATAAATCCGGACGTTTGGTTTCCATTCGGTTTTCTTCCCGCGCTCTCTACTTTTAAATGTCTTGCGACGACGCTAGGCCGTTGCTAACAACATTGATGTTTTACGTCAAAATAAACTCATTTTGGTTTTTATGCTTAGTACATGGCTCGGACCTTAGCTGGGAAATTGGGAATACTGATGCATGTGTGACATTGCGGGGGAATTTGTGAATTGAAATATATGAAATTCCAAGGGAATTTGGGAATTTTGATTTTATGAAATTCCGCGGGAATTTGGGAAACGGCAAACTGGAAATGTGGGAAACGGAACACCTTTGAAAGAGGAGACTGAAATGTGTGCGTCGATTTGCACAATACACACATTTTGCCGCTGGAAACGCAATCCCCAAAAGGCAAGCACGGGCCACGTTATGTATTAAATCATATTAAAACGTTGTAATTATATGCATTAACAAAATTTTTGGAGGGAACTGCACTAAACTTTTCCAGATCAATGAAATTGCCCAAATTTATATTAGGAGCGAAATAAGAAACGTATCCATAACTAACTTCAGTCTGACCCGGTTTTCTCAAACTTTCCGATAGTCATATTTAAAAGCTATTGCTCTAAATGTTTCTAGTATCCAGACTGTCCCAACTGGGACAATCGGGACAGTTCGGTTTCCACTGTCCCGACTGTCCCAATTGGGACAGTTGGGTTTCCACTGTCCCGACTGTCCCAATTGGGACATTTGGGTTTCCACTGTGCCGACTGTCCCAACTGGGACAATCGGGACAGTTGAGCATCCACTGTCCCGACTGTTTCAGCTAGGACAATCGGGACAGTTGTGATAATCGGGCAATTTAGAACTAATGATTTAGCTAGACACACAGCAATGTTATAGACACACATATATACATAAATTGACTGTCCCTGGGACAGTCGGGAAGCCCCTGAACTTGACATGGGCCAACAAATGTATCGTGTAAGTGCCGCTGTCTGTAGCAAGATAGCACCGGTTGTACGGCTTCTTTATACCAATAAACCTAATATAAATATACATATATAAACTCAGCAATGATTCAGTACCCGTGCAGTACATAGGTGACACGACACCTCAAAAGTCAAAATTCCCTACTTGTAAATGCCAAATTATGGCTTCAGTTTGGAAAAAATACTTTCCATCTTGTGCTTGTAGTAAGAATCGAATCTGAGTTGAGAATGAATATTTAAAGTCCGAGGGAGTTACGTCGATACAGCTGTTTGTTATGCTTGCTTACTACATTGCATTATATTTGTACGCCGAAACGAGTCGTTTTCGTAGGGTGAGATTATGTATTAGCTTGTGTTTATTTATCTCACAGGTTTTATAACACGTTATGCGATTTATGTGTCAATGTCAAATGGATTTTACTTTGTTGAATGGCCGAAGTCAAGCTACTTAGTAGCGAAACTAGTAAAAATAGTGGTATGTATACAAAATTCTCATGTTCTTTTAGCTTGACTTGGTTATGCCATGTGCATGCTGTCTATTTACGAAAGTGCAGTGCAAGTTTATACCGGTTGCATTTATTTGACTTTAATCTCTCCGTAGTAGTAAACTGATCGTGATTGTAATTGCTTGGGCGTATTACCAGTGGTGGCTCTGAAATTTTATCAGTATCTGATGGATTAGTTTGTGCTGCGAAATTTTACGCCGTAATACAAAGCTAAGACTTACATTTAACTTGATTAAATTTTACGGTTGCAAAATATATAATAGAATCCGTCGCTGTCTGTTATGAGATATGACTACTGATGGATGACATGCCAACTACGTCATGATGTATGTGGTACGTCACGGACATTAGACACTACACTAGTTGTAACTTATCGATGCTGTACGTCAATCATTTTTAAATGCTGAAAAATTCTCATCCTTTTGATAAAATCGAACCCTTCCATTACATATATCGCTACCATTAGTCAATAAAACACATGAACACGTTTGGGTTTTTGATTGACTATTTATTGATAAGTCAAAATCATACGTAGTTATGGACAGAAGTATATTGTACGTCAAAAATAATACAATTTATACAATGTACACGGTACGATACGCCATCGAGGAAAATTGACAGGGCAACAATAATTGGGGTAAGTAACGGAGTCCTCGCCTTTTTCATGGGGGACATTCACAGCTGGTTGGTTCGAATCACGGCGTGAACTACTAGGCGTTTCTAATTGACACCTGCACTTACCTTGCTCGAAAACAGTGGGAAGAACAATATAAAAATATACTTCCATGGGGTCAGTTAGTTATCAAGGCGCCATTCGAGTAACTACGACTACAAGGGTACTCGGTTCACTTACACAACAGGTTCAGGTGAAGCTAAAAGCGGCAAAATAATACAACGGAGAGTTTCGGAAATATCAGTCAAAGCATACACAACAGGGATCATGGGCTTTTGATTTTGCTCATTCTAATCAACACGGCTATGGCACACAATAGATAAATATGGTAAAGAACAGTGAGTGGATTAAAATACGGCAAGTCATAACCAGTCAGCAACAGTTACAATCGAGTAATTATGGTACGATATAAGGGAAAATATACGTCAAGTTCGGTACAAGTGAGCAAGCCTACAATGGGTACGACTCCTAATTTGGGGTGCGACAACGGTACAACATTACTTCTGTTCCCTACTCGCAAACATATGTATGAATATTGTAATCAGGGGCACAAAAGTTGTCGCTAAATTAGGCTAGAACAAGCTAGTCTTGGTTTCAACTTCCTCTAAAGAATCTTTCAAATACTGCACCAAAGATGCGAAAGTTAATGTTTGATTTGTACTCATTTGTTACCTAAATAAATATGAAAAATGGACCCTTTTTAAGGCCACGATCATGAGCCAGAGCAGGTTCAAACTAGACGGGGTATAATCTTTCCTGGACGGCTTAGAGGTCCCGGCAAGAAGAGATTGGGACCGAATTTTCTAGCAATTCTAACTTTCCTAGCACAGTTTATTACTAAATTTTATACTGTGTTGTATACATTAATTGTACTTTATCAACACTAGGAAAAATAATATTTCAATTTGGCTGCCGAAATTGTGTAAATTTGTGTATCGCAAAAAGCGCTGGATCGAGCCGCATCCGGGGAAAAATACTAAATTATCAATTTTGAGCCTAAATCGAGGTTTGCGAAGAGCCTTCGCCAGCGCTCAGTTCGGCGGAACGAAATCCTAAATTCTTACCAAAAATAAAGGCTAAACAATAAGTGGTAAAGAAAATAAGTCCGAAATACCAAACTCTGAAATACTAATTCGGGTATTCCACGCCATAATTTCACTTTGCTGGGTGACATTCCAATCATTGACGGTGTATATTTGTTTGGTCTATTAACAGGTTCCCAATGGGCTCTTCCAACACTTGCGGAAGGGTTGAAGGCGTTGACTTAGCCTTCGACTTTCGCTGCTAACGGTCGTATAAACGTAACTCAACGCTACAGATGTATTATGTACGTATTAATTCATTCAACTTTGACCAAAAGAGTGTAACGATTGACAGTTCAGTGCGGAAAGGCTATATGTGTACGTTAGGGGGGCTAGAATTTTGAGCCAACTTCAGGGCCTGGGGCAGGGGTTAAAATTGCATTCAGCTAAATGAAAAATTATTTGGCAATAAGCGGCGATGCCTTGTAGGTCATCGGCACTATCCTAAAGTTATTATTGGAGTTTATGCTATTTTAACTCAAAAACGACTCTCAAAAACAGCTCCATTTTGTTATTAAAATTTATTGAATGTTTCTAATGATTTCTACCTGATGAAACAGGTCTGTAGCCGGTATATTCGGCTGTCGGTACAACCGTCACAATTTACCTACCAAATCACGTTCGGTTTATATCCCTAAATTTCTCGGTTGTCTCGGTTTCGATCGAAATTCGCAGTCTAACTCATCGGAGGCTGGGGTAAACCTATATATTTGAGTTCCTTCATAATTTACCAGCCTTTCTCCGTGTAACTTTGCACGGGGCTGTGTTCGACCTAACTTTTCATTCTACTAGGATCGGGTCAACAATCCTTCCAAATATTGATCCATCTGGCCGGAACCCGTCTTAAGAAATTTTAAATTTTCACTCAGCGTGAGCTATCTCACTCTCAGGGTATTAAATTAGGTAATCCAGTTGCGGGTTAGTTTAAATTGTAGGCACAATTTAGAAGTGTAGATTACTACTAATATCTGAATACAATATCGATAACATTTCTAAAAGAAATCCTGTCCTGGAAGGAGTAATTTAGTTCTCGGTCTCCAACAATGCGTGCGTACGAGCGGCTCGGCGCTCATTCAATTCGTTGCCTAAGAAAAATTTTAAATAAAATCACCTATCAAAACGCGAAAATATAAACATGGCTAAAGATGGTATAACGCTCTATTCCAGGTGCTCATTTGAAGAAGTTTTATTTTGGAGAAGTTTTATTCAACTTCGACTCAGAAATTGTATCTAGACTCAAGGAAACATGTAAAGACAGATCGATACGCGAGTGACACGCTTGTTTCTGCCTTCACTCAACGACCTGAGGTACAGCATGACTTCGACTACTTAATCAAATCCGGGCGGGTGTCTCAACTTTGGCTATGGATCTGCGGGACAAGCTAGGACGGGCAAAATTATCATGTAAACAAAAGTATTGACAGAGAGGCATTAACTGTTAAATATCAACACTTATTAAGTCTTCATGCGTCCTTACTATGAGTCTACTATTCTTTAAGGCTATCCCACGTACCATCAACTACACTAAACTATTCTACAAGACCTCCCTTTTCACACTTACATACTCGGATCCTTTCGTTCGACGTCCATCGATCGCACAGCCAAAAGTAAGAAAGCCAAAAGAAATAAATAGAAGTAAAACTCATAAGCACTTGAAGAGCTGCAAAGCCGGCCTACAAACCGACCGTGCTCTGAGCTGCCCAAGTCAGACTGAACGCTCGAGAGCTAGAGTGATTCTGCTTAAATACTTTAATTTTAGCAATTAAATTTGATTTATTAGGTCGTTAAAATTTTATAAATTTTTGCTAAAAGTGCTTGGTCAGTACTTTTCGGACGATTTGACTCCAAATTTAAAGCCTAAGCCTTAATGCAAACTTTCTTATCAGTACGAATTTTGCTAAATTTTGGACCATTTTAATGTCCAATTTCTATGTAATTAAAGTGATTTACTACCGTTTTATATCAAATTTATTCTAAACTTTTATAAATTTATAAGAACTTTCTAGAAACGTTATTGTTTAAACTATAAATATAACAATATGGATTCGTAGTGAAATCCATAGCGCATCCTTTACTTTATTCTCGGTCCCGAAGTGACCGTTATTTTACAAGTAAACGAAAAACCTATGCGCGATATGGCATTTGTACTACTTTATAATTCGAATTTTCAAATTTTCAAACTAAGTATATATAAAATTTGCTAAATTTATATTAAACTACTAACTTAATATTTCAAGCTTGAAGGGTCGAGCTTGTTTATTCAATAGCTTAAAACTTCGGAGAGCACTGCAAATTAAACTTGCAAGTTAATATTAATTTCATATGAACCACTGATAAGAAACTCCAAAAACTTAGTTTTAGATTCAAACTTTATTTAAACTTCTCCAAATTTAATACAGAGCGGCATTATATCCAGCTTTGTTTACTAGACAAGTCCAAGGGCTGATAGTGAAATGTGCTACACTGAAACACCAACAATTCTATTGATGGACCACTCAAGCCAGCTATCATGCCACTTTAATATCAACTTCATTGTTTGTTTAATGAAAATATCAGCTTGATATCGAATGTATATATTTTATATAAACTTATATATAAACATATATGCTTATATACTGGGGATCGGGCTTATAAGAAAGCGGCGCGGTTTAAGTAAACAAAATAAAGCAAAGAGTGCGAAAAGAGGGTTCCATTCCCTCATTCATGGCCAAAGTGCCGAGCGTGCCTTGGATGCGGACTCAGCGTGTTCGTCCGAGTATTTTGATATGAAACAGGTCTAATTTTGGACGAAAAAAGGGGAAGGTAGGCTGTCGAGTGAGCCATCGCAAATTTTATAAAGAAATAAAGTGTTTAATGCGGCTTCCGCGGGTTCGGGTTACTGTTTTGTGGGGTGTTGGGTACATATTTGTGTTGTATTTGCCAAGAGAAATCGAATGAAGGGTTACACGCCTATCAGGGCATGATTTCTGCGTTTTTCACGGGAAAGGATACCCAAACGTGGGCACCGCGGGTCCGTTCCGGGCTTAAATGAAACCGTCGGTTACAGGTAATTCAATGATACCGTTTATATATTTTCGTAATAATCATTCGTTAAGTTATTTGATTTTATGTGATTTACTTGCTATACGTACACTGTTATTTACTAATAAGTCCGTGGATCCTGTTCGGATATCCACGGGACCGGTCTCGTTTTAAAGACCGTACAATTCTCTATCTAAAATGTTGAGTACTTAACTTGCGATTTCTTAACGGTTCCGGAGTTATGGGCCGGAGCCGCTATTTGTAATTCCGAATTTTCAGAGTTTCTTTCTTTTGGTCTTATCAGCTAACTTAGCAGGCAAAATTGAACGCTGGTAGCTGATAAAAATTTAGCTGCTGCAGTTTATCAGTGTACTTCCTAATATTGAACACCGGTAAAGTGATATTTTACTTTTCTTATTAATATTTTCAGGAAATTTGCTCATTTGCTGTTCGCTATAATGCTATAATGCAATTTTGTGGTCCTCACCTGTGAGGACGATCGTGACGGATTTCCTTCGCGACCAATCTTTTCTGTCAGAATTCGGGGTGATTTAGTGGTACTACCGCGCGGGGTAGGGCTGTTCTTATACATATCGGGCCGTTAGGGGAGTCGTAGCATCCTACTTATTCGCTGGGCGGGTATGGCAAGTGCTCGACAAACCCTAACGTTCCTACCAATAAATACTACATTTTGATGCGGAAAATCGTTAAATTTCTTCTAAAAAGTCGACCTAATCAAGAATGAATTACTTACGGACATATGTACTTTACAATTGCAATAACCAAGGGTACAACAAAGCATGGCGATTATCATACAAATAGCATAGGATTACAGCGAAATTACATATGGATTGGCGCTTTTGTGGCCATAATCAACAAAACGAAATCAGTATAAATATGGTACGATAAACGTATATACTGTTACTGCAACAAATCGGATATACATGATCAACATATTCAACTTACAATTCAAATATGTATATACGAGAAAAATGGTACTAATAGGTTCACAATAATTTAAAAATTCATGTTACTACGATACAGAATAATCATATCAAAGTGTGCCTTTATGGCCAAATCAACAACACGAAATGGCAATAGTATTCAAATCAAATATGTGTATCAGTAAGTGCCTTTATGGCAATATGAACGGTACCTTATACGACAGATATTAATAATTATAAGACAACAATTATCCATTTCTGAAATAATTAAAATACCAATTTTGATCATGGAAACGTCGGCGGTGCAGACCGAGATACTGGAAATACATATAGTTACATAGCGAGACTCTTGGGCCTAATGATTCCTGCTTTATTCCGACTACCTATATGTATATATATAGTGCTTTCTGAGTCATTCCAATTATATATATATAAATATATATGGTGATTTCTGATTTGTTCCAATTACCTATATATTGAGGGCTTACATATGTACATACGAGGGCGGGCGGATGGCTTTGTGTTCCTACAAACATCGTCACTGGGGCTCGATTTCAGAGAGAGAATGTACGTAGTCAAATTCATACAACATTGGCCATTAGATTGTGGCCAGGATTAATCTGTCTCGTAACGATCCAGCATGGATCTGTTACAGTTACAAAAAATGAAAAAAAAATTGCGGACATGAATGGGTTAAGTCCCTTTGTAATATGGAAATAATGCTTGTGTAAGCTGTAACAGCCCAACATTTTGAAACCTCTAAAATATTTTAAAATCAATCTCAAATTATACTAGAAGATACCCGTAGACCAATGTGGCGTAATCTGATACATCACATGCTGTTCTATAATCAGGAATTGTTTGCATAATCATGCTATTGCTAAATCATGCCAGGATGGTAGGCCGGGTCAAGTGTTTCTAATGATTTCTGAGGAAGGCATCAAAGTGATCGATATGATGAATCTCATTGGCCTTGGATGTGGTGCCAGCCCAGGTCAGTCATATTTATAGTACAGTGAAAAAAGGTGGAATAAAAGTGTAATTTTAAAAATATAAATATATGTAATTTCATGTTGTGGCCTGGAGCTTGCTCGGGTGGGGTCCTGGACACAGGTTTGGAATTTACGCTTTGATTCCGTGTTGTATTAGCGTCTCGATTCCAGTGCGCATCAGTGATGAAATATTTCAACAGTATTGTAATGCCGAGTATCATTTGTTCTACACCAAGGATTATTCGTTTTACTCAAGTACAGGATTTTCAAAATTAACGAAGGAAGTGTCGCCCCCACCCCGAAAAAGTCGTTCTGTAACCCTTGGCAAGTCCTAATAATTTTCATCGGTCCAAGATAAAGGGGTCATTTTCAGTGGAAACTTTACTGGATTAGACTTTAACCGGGAACGGCGGGTGGTATACGCTATCTAATATAGGCCCTAAGGCTTCCGAAAAGTGCCGTCGGGTATACCGAAGACCCATCAATACGTACCTAAATGCCCCGTTTTAAACGTGTCAACATCCTATTTTTACTTGTTCAGGACGACATCCAGAACACCAAAACTCACCGATTTTATCTGTTGAAATCACTCCCGGGACCAGCGGATACCGCGCTTTGGCAAGGGACCCGAATAACCTTATAGTTATACAAAAACTTCCTCGCTGGGTGCATTTAGGGGCCTCTGGAAGGAGTTTTGAAAATGAGTTTTGAAATTGAGTTTTGAAGTTGCCTCACGCAACGGGTTTTGAAAATCTTCATTTCTTGGAGCAGGCGATCTGCCGGACAGCCTGAGCCCACTCCTGGCTGCCTGCGCCTTGCTAAGCCCCTAAAAATCGAATTAATTAAAATTTTATATAAATATACCATCATGCTGGCCCCAATATATTTAGTTGGTCGGAAACTTCTTTCGACTGGCGCAAAATGAAAAACGCACGTCAATTTCGGAGGGGATAACTTTGTAGCGGCATATCGAGGCCTGCTAGAGCTCATTTGGCTCCTTAATGGGAAGGCTACACAATAGAGCTCCCACTTTTTGGACTCCAGAGAGAAAACAAAGGGATTGAAATGTCTGTGACCAAGTGTTTTAGATACTGACCAAGTGAACGTGAAATTTTTGTTGCTACTATAAAGCGAACCGAGGAGCACAATAAAACTTAATAGTATTCTTTAGTTATCCAATTGTATGGCATATCCTGCAAAGTATGAAGTTTCCGCATGGGATGGTTCGTCCAAGAAAATAAAAATCACGCAGTTTGTATTCTGGCGATTACAACGAATGCTACTGATTTGAGAGGTTTTATCCTATTGTGCGATTCAAGCGGAAGGATATAGATACGGGGTAATACTAATACTAATCATACATGCAGCTAGCATGGGAGGGTTCCTGCAAATATTAATTCAAAATAATTAAGATTTAAAAAATAAGCTGCAGCAGCGCTTTTGTCTTAATCTAATGAAAAGTTGTGCTATGGATAAATTAAACTGAATTTTATACTAGAGATGTAGCCAATCGATATCAAAAGCAAATTATTTTTGGAGGAAAATCTATGTATTTCGTAAAGCTTTTGGTTTTAATCTAACATCTCTTGGGCTAAACATGTATAATATTGGTTACAACTATTAATTTATCGTCGTGAACATGGGGTTACTAGTCGCATTTAAAAAAACTACAAAAAAATTTTACAGACATGGATATTCCTATACATCAGCGGAGTTCTATAAAAATTATGAAATATTCTTGCTATATATATAACTTAAGGTTTCGTGAAATTAAAATTAATAGGTTCATTATAAAAATATAACGTGGGTTTTACACTCCATAAATACATAATAATATGTGGCCCAATTTTTATATATGTTGATTTAGGTAGCAAAAACAAACTAAGCAAAAGTAAGAAGAAAAAATAAAATTAATTAAAGAAATGAAATATTTTTTAGTTTAAATCTAAAATAGCATTTTTTGTGAGTTGCACAATTACCGAACATTGCTTATACGATACATACAGCAAACAAAAAACACTCCAGAACGTACCTGCGTAGTAGAAATATATATATATTTCTTGCAATATGTCTTTTGTTTACCACATCATAGCTGCAATTATTGCACTGCAGCAGCTCTTGAGAAAAAACATTTTTGGCCATGAAACTTCGTGCAGATGCATTATTATATTGCAGCTGTATACTATATGATCGAACTCAGTAGTTACATAAAATATATACATCGAACAAACACAATACGTTTATTAGCTTGCACTGCCTGTTTCTCTGTCAACAGCTGTAGTTTC
>JASANE010002978.1:0-27973 GCA_030248225.1 Trileptium ribeirensis
AAGTTGTAGACATCGATGATTGCATTCAGCGTACTAAAACATATGTATGGACCATTCTTCATGTCTAGTACGCAATACATAACCCAGCAAAAGGTATGGACTATTGGTGACGCATTGTACATAACCAGATTGTTGTAATCAACTTACCGAAAAACACAATATACGTCATGCTTGACGGCTTGCACGCGATACATAACCTAACAAATGACCACAGACTACACAATTCTGGAATTCAAGTTCGTCGACCTGTAAAACCCCTGAAACCTTTTTAATTAAATCCTAAAATAAAAGTTTGTTATTTATAGTAACATTTCAGCCTAAAATTAAAGCCTTGCAGCTGTCACCGTGCCCATTTCGCGATTGCTCGATGTTATAATAATAAAATTCAAAACCGACATAACAAGCCCCCTGAGAAGAGCCAACACCTAGGCCTATATATTGATAATAAGGTCGACTCATCGTTAAGGAAAACTGGTTAAACAGAGAATCTCGGAATACGGAAAATACTAGAGAACAGCTAGTGTCGAAGCGACACAATATTTGGAGACGCTAAAGTAGGAAAACGGGGAAATATGGGGAAATGCTGAAACACGAAACTGTCGAGAAGTCATCGTATTGTGAAATGGCAAAATGTTGAAAAACAGGGAAGTTCTTAAATTGGGAAATGTGAACCTTGGAAAGCAAGAAAGTTATGATCTGGAAATTCCCGTTTCCCCAGTTTGAGATTTTCATAAATTCTCATTTTCCAATTTTTCGTTTTTCTAATTTCCCGCTTTCCCAATTTCTCGTATTCCCCTTTCCAGATTCGCAATTACCTGTTTTCCCAATTTCTCGAGTTCCCAATTTCCCGTTTTATTGACTTCTCGCATTGTACTGGTTGAGAATATGGGAAATTGGGAAATCGGGAAAATGAGAAAAACAAAATATATATACAAAATATGTGTCTAATATGTTGGACACACACAACAATGTAATATAATTTCCGACGGGAAAATGGAAAGCCTCTGAAAATGACATGGGCCAAAATGTTAATCGATACTCGGAATATAAACTAATTCTGGAGGATGTAAAGAATTAATCAAAATTTAGTAAGCCATATGTTTAACCCTTTAACTCCTGCAGATGTTCGACAACAATATATTACGTTTGATTGTGCTGTCTATATTCGGCAAATACTGCAAGCTCGTAGGCGCGTTGTTCGCTAGCTTTGCCAGGACCTGAAGGATCCGAGCAATAGCTCCAAAATAGCTCAATCGTTAGTAAACGTGATTTTCACTCGAGCTTTCGGGGTTCGATACCTCGAGGCGACCAACAATATTGTTCATAGGTTGTCGAAATGTAAATTAATTCAGGATCGTAAGACTTAATATTGAGGTAATCGAAGATATCCCACACGTAATGTATTGTTTACTTGGTATTAATTTCTATTTTGAAACACCTTTTTAGAAAGAATTTCGAATGTCAACCAAATTGACATGACTTACTTAATATTAGGTAAGAAATCAAACCGTAGACATGACTAAATTTGTTTTACTGAATAATCCAGCAGGGACAGGTTTCCGTTTTGAAATCTCGGTGCATGCTTAAATGTAGTAGCAAGATTGAAGAACCTTTTAAAAATTATATTTTGAGCTAAACATTTCTATATGCCACTGTGTCTGAAAACAAGGTTGAAAGCAGCTGTATAAAATTGTAGAACCCGCGGATGCTATAATGGGTTTCAAAATTAACGTATGATATTCTATATATTATAAGCTATTTTAATGATTTATATATGTCATAAGCATTATATAAATATTGTTGTATAAATTTCCTCTTTCTGAACGTGCTATAGACAGCATTAACGGTTGTTGGCGTTTCTGAAGTTCCTAGCGCCGATGTTGATTCAAAGGCTGAATCTGAGGTGGCACAATGTAGTTAGCGTCCACATGGTGTATCTGCAAGCCGTATTGGGACTGGCTTTCTGCTACATAGGACATTTATATGTCGGTACTTTACTGTGCACAAACTCCATATTATAGGTGTTTGAGATTCTACGTTCACATCTACTGATACTTTCATCTGGGAAGTAAAGTCATTGATTCGGCAAATATGGCAGTAAATATTTCTCCTATGCCGTAGTTTTGTTAAGTATGGCATTGCGAATAAATGTTTGTTGCGCGTTGTTTTGTCACCGACAATGTCACCGCATTTGGCAACAACAGAGGGTCTTGACGAATCAAAAGAAGACATTTTTTCCGGGTATTTCATAATTATTATATCTACGATCATGTCTACAAAATACCTAAATATGTTCTGTTATAATATATTAGCCGCTAGATAATACTTTCAGATGATTAACATTAAAGATGCTAGATATATTGATTTCTGCAGAGTTTCGTAAAAATTTTCGCCAATCTGTCATGACGTTAAAGCAACTTACGGTTGTGTATTGATTGAAAAATTTCCTTCATGGTTAAATATATATACAAATAAATGTATCAAATTATAATTTGAGCAATTTATATACAGTCGTATGAACATTTGAACATCGTTAAAACGACACGTTGACTAAAATGTGCAGGAATTCCTTCCTCTTGCCGTGACAGATATTTTTATTGATAATTTTTTGTCTATGGTAACGGCTTTAATATTGTTATGCCATGTGCCACGGCTTAAAACAACAACTAAGGTTCATAAAAAGTGCCTTTGAGTGTTTAAATTAAAACCTGTTGTTGAGAATTGTGTGGCTACCGAAAATTTTGGAAATACTAGTTCCACCATAATTTAGTAACGTCCAATGATGCAACACTTGACATTTACGAGAACACACGTGCAATTTTACTGATAGAGCCCTGTTTAAATTTCCGTTTCAACAATTTGGAACTATAATTGCATAACAAGTTCTGCGGTAGTCATTACAGATGGCATATGCCATATTAAACGAAGTTCTCGACAAGCATTTGCTAGCAAGTTTTGTATTGATTGCGTGGCATAAGAAAAATGGAAAACAGTATCATAGACTGGCGATTGCAACGTAAGCGAAGTTGCACAATTGCAAAAAATTGTCATAATAAACCAAATCGCTACTATATAATATCGGCAATGGAATATTTACGAGGTTTTGGAATGAGTTTAAAATTGCTTTGTTCATAAAGTTGACAAGATAACATTGTAACTTTAGTCCTTTCATATACAGTCGGACCGGTTAAACCCATCGATCATTGTGTAACGTTAGTTGAGCTTGTTCTGGTATGTATTGGTCCGGTGTACTTGTTCTTAATCTTTCGCTTTGTTAGAATCATTGAGTATTCAAGTAATAGCTTTGAAGTGGTTTATTGCTTTTGTTATAGGAATCCAAGTAATTTGATAACTTGATAACTTATAATAAAGCATTGATAACTTATAATGTAAAGATATTTTTATGGCGATTTTAAAATAATTTGGTTTAAAAATTTCGAAAAGTCTGCTTTTATGTCAAGTTACTTATATACGAAAATATGACAAGTTCTCTTCCGCAACGTATGTACAATTCGTATACCTCATCAGTTCTGATTTTTCTTTATTGAACCAAAGATAGCGCTAGTTTAAAGCACTGCAATGAAAATTGTTTTCAATGAGTCATTAAAATGTATTCGGTGCATGTGTTAAGTATACTAATGAGAGGTAGCTAACATTCCGTTTTGCATGCAGAATAATTTTGATAATATAACGTAGTAGTTTAGGATATCTTAAAACGTGGACGCTGGTGGTATTTCGAAACATGAATAAGAAAAAGTCTTAATCTTAAAGAGAATTGCTGTAGGCAGTACGGATGCTTAAATACAGTTCTTCGTTTTATAATAAAAAACTCCAGTTCTTCAGCTGTACTCGGATATTATATTCACATGTGAATTGCTGATAATAACGTTACCCTTCAGTATTAATTTTGAACAACGGCCATTGTCGTTTCAGGCTGGTCAGCTGAAGATTATCCGGATTGGCGGTTAAGAGCCGCC
This sequence comes from Trileptium ribeirensis, assembly GCA_030248225.1. Lineage (NCBI taxonomy): Eukaryota > Metazoa > Nematoda > Enoplea > Enoplida > Thoracostomopsidae > Trileptium > Trileptium ribeirensis. Next base: position 3,978 of record JASANE010002978.1, read on the forward strand.
AGAAGGCTGTTTTTGGTCGTCGCCCTGTCGCTAACCATTTTCGAGCTGCCGCCTTAGGCCACCGGTCGTACAGCTAAGGACTATCCCGCAGGTCGGGCAACGCCAGCTGTTCAAAACAGTATGAAACTTTTCCTGCAAATTGAGCAAATTTTGGAAGAAATGCAATCGCAGCTATTGCTAAAATTAAAATTGTATCATAGCTATATTTTTGGCTGCTCGTCAGCCGTTTGACTTTAATGCCAGCTGTTTTACAATACTAGGTCATCATTATCCCCCTACCCGGATATAGTATGTTTAATCATTAAACGCAAACATGTAGTATTTAGATATCTCCGCAGCCAGCGGCTTTTTTAATGGCACCAGGAACAATAATGTAATCGAAATACTGCACTTGAAATACATGAAATGAAATTTAAGAGAATTATTCTAATAGTTTTGCACCACCAGTATATATATTCTTTCGAAATTCAAAGAACCATTCCTTGAAATTTGAAAGAATTGTTTTTCCAAAATATAAGACTAAAATTTCAAGAATAGTTCTTTGAATTCATAAGAATACCCGGTGGTCTAAAAATCTTAGAATACTTCTCTTAAATTTTATGAAAGGCATTTTGTGTGTAGGTATTGATTAATGGTTTCCTGGAATAGTACTAAACTTGTACGAAAACAGGTATATACTAGTCCATTTTGTAATATGGCGTCTATTTAACATTTTAGGTTCTTCTGAAGACATTCTATCATATCCGCTGCTACCGCACTTCAACCATAATGTTGAACATCACAATTTACAAACACCAACTTCTAGCTGCGAAAGTATTGACATTGAATGTCTGCCGAGTATCTCAAAAATTATTAACAATACCCGTTCGGAACAAAATGAAATTGTATTGCGAATGTGGATGAAACGTATGGTGGAAGCAATGGGGAAGCAAGAGTTTAGGGCAAGTATTAAAATAAATCTGGGCAAACATTTTTTACTCAAGGCTTTAAGTGGTTCGCGTAGCTTTCCAGATGCACCTAACCGATGGAGAAACAAAAGCATTACTGTTTTGTCAGTTTTTTGCAAATGTACAAGACACTTGCTTTTCTATAGCCGACCTTGTTGAAAATATTTTGCTAAACTGGGCTCTCTAAATTGGGAGGGGGGCTGGCATTTTTCGGCTCCCCATGGTTCAAAACAGGTGCCCCCAGGTTCGTGCCCCCTGGCAAAATTTTGGGCTCTCCCTGGTTCGTTACGGGTTTAATTTTAAATGATTCCACTGTCGTAAAAACAGCCATTTTCTATTTGGCGTTTCCAAGTATTTTCAAAATAACAGAACGTGTATGCTTGCAAATTTCTTACTATTGCACGTTGTATGCGTCTCACTAGATTAGCCTATTCAAGGTTCACCAGTCAAAGGATATCATCCATTTAAAAACACTAAGTTTTAACTATGTTTAAACGAGTGTGGGAAACGATTGAGTGAGAAGCATCCGTTTGGAAAAGTCCTGCTATAGCTCAAGCATGTTGTTTGCTATCAATGCAGAGCTAGAGTGACAAACTGGAAAATGACACAAGGGTTTGAATGTTTATAACCGCGCAAAGCGAGGTTTTTGTGTTTTCGAGCATTAGTGCGATTCAGTGGAAAAATATTCATTTCATCACCCGCGTTACCTCCCTATGATGTTGCTAACCGTGTAACCAATTATAGTGAAACTCCATTCCTTATAAGTTTTTTGTTCTAAAGTCGGCACAAACGTTAGAACTTATGGTTTGCTAAACGAAAAGCCTGAAAAAGGGAATAAATCAAGAAAGATTCGCATGTGCTAGTTTCGAATATAATGGAATTAAATATAGAGCTACATAGATAGCCGCAATATTCTTTCAAAAATTCATTTAATACCGGTTAGTTATTATATCGAATGTTTATCTTACTATGATCCATTAGCAGGGTGCCTAACTTTATGAAGTGCTGATGCCGAGATAATGAAAATGATTTTTCCACAGCCGCACCAGACATTGGAAAATATATGCCGTGCTGTCTATCTTATTAAGATTTTCTAGACTAACTCGCTGTTGCATATTATCGATTGTAGATTCTTTGGAATTGTGTGTAACAGGTTATGGTCTGTTTCGTACATACACTAATACTCGTCTTTCTTGTTTAGCAGTATATGCGACAACGCCGAGCTATGGGCTCCATCATACACCGCCTGATTACGCAGTACTACGAAGGTATTCCTGAATCGCAAATTATTGCGCCCGATTATTGCAGTGGCTATTGGTCTAGCTTGCAACAATGTCTTTCGGAAATAACAAACGTGATGCCGTAAGTATTTATACCTATTCATATCTATAAGCTACATATCTGTTCTGTCTATAGGATGACGTCGGGACATCTAACTGCCACAAGATTATTGCGCCTATCGTTGCCGAAATTTGTCGAACGTTACAGTAACCGATCTTTTTTTACATTGCATCTGTTTTGCTAATGTACATTATGTAGACAAACACAGTAACTAGCTAACGCTTACGGTAGTAACATTGCTTCACTGCAGAAAGAGCTTTAAAACATTTCAATGGGTAATGTAAACGTGTGATTTTGCTTCATGTCATAAAAAGCTATCCAGACAGTATAGTTTCTCTTGACAATTTGTGACGTCTAGAGCATGGCATAATTTAATTTTAAACTGGTTATCTGTGTCTTCAAGCTTGATAAATTCTGGAATATAATTTTTTTGAATAATTCATATGTGCGGTAAGGCACACGAAGGTAAATTGTCTGGGCCTCACAAATAACCTTGCTAATATATATTTTAGGAGGACGCATGATTTTGACAAGACCAGATTTACTATGATGTGAAATGAAACAATTTATATCATTCTTTACAACAGTACATTGAGCCTTTCGTAACAAGCTAGAATTTGAGTGATAGTTGTATCTTTTCGAGAACATACATATTTTGACACCTTTGACACCCGGTTTAGGGGGACAACTTCTGACATTTTAAGGACTCAAAATTTTTCTAATTTGCGATAATTTTTTATTTATTTGCCTGATTTTTTCTCAATTTTACCCTATTTTTCCAGTTTTCGCTAAAATTCCCCGCGCGCCTTGGGCTCACGGCAGGGAAGGGGCAAATTTGAGTTGAGGGAGTCCAACCCTTAGGGGTAATCTTCCTACCACCCCATCTACACCTATAATATGGATGTATTTAGATAATTACAGTGTGCCTATAGATTCTCGTTGGTGCTGAATACGATAAAAGCAATCGTATTTGCATGGTATGCACCAAATAATGACAAGTGTTTGGGGTCCCACAACGTAAAAAACACTTTTGAGATAATTCTAATTTTTCATAAAATTTGTGATTTATGAAAATTTTGAATGTTTTCGTCTTTTTGATCTTTTTGAAGAAATAAAGAATTCTTAGGTTTGGATATAGGACTAAAATGACCTTAGCGTTACCATTATGGTAAAGCCCGCCTATAATTGGGGTTTTTATTTAAGCCTCCAAGTCGAATTTCGCCAGTTTTCAAGATGCAGCAACAATTTGGTAAGCTTCGACTTCATTTCGGCCATTTTTATGACCAAATTTTTTTGAGTTCCCGATATTCCCTTCTTGGTATTTAAAATTTTCGAAAAAAATTTGCTGTATAAATGCATAATAAATTTACATATCGTTGGAACTGCATAGCTGAGTCGAATAGTGGAAAAATAATCTCAGTGGTTTCACGGATTAAGGAGTTTCTTCCATTATGTAAAAACCCAAGCCTAACGTTAGACCTAAGCAGGAACGTAGTCAGGGGGTGGCCACGCCCCTCCCCTGATGTTGTGCTCAGCCCCCACCTCCCGAGAAAACTGGTGGGAAATATCAATTTTATATTCATACACTACGGAGTGGTGTTTCATTTGTACTAGCAACTATGTAACTTGGTAATTGAATTGAATTTGTTTTGTGTGCTTATAAATTGTTTTAATACAGACATGTTGTTTAATTTTATACTTTTGCAAAATATTGAAAATTTGACGTAATGGAACATTTTATATATATATACAAAGTTTGTAACCCCTGAATTTGGCTTGTTCCACAACATGGAAACCTCTAGGCCTTCCTGAGCCTAAGTCGTCAACTAATGATCCAATTCAAATGATTTGAGGGGTAGCCCCATTCGATTCAGCTTTCGTCGATGACGTTTCCGATGATTCACGTATTAGGGAAAGGAAACACTCGTTCTGAGTAAAGATCTTAAGGAAATTTTAGGTAACATGAAGAGCAATCGGAATTAAAAAAATAGAAAATTTCTTGTCCTAAATGTGGCCAAAATGGAAATTTTTTAACCACAGCTTTTCCAGCTGATTCGAATCGTCTCAAAAATTATGGCTGTATCATCCAATTTCAACAACTTCCACCAAGGGAAGAAAAAGTCGGCAAACCCTCCAAGTGATATAGTGGCTTAAAATGTTTACCAAAACCCCAATCTGGAACGATAAAATTGTCGTAAAGCGCATAGTAGCCATAATGGCTCTGTTAAGCCCCGCTTTGCGAGTTACTAATTTTACGTTTAGAACGTATTTTACAGAAATGGAAACACTATATCAGCAAACTAATGTACAGGGTTTGTGTGGTGCCATTTAACATTTCGTCAAGGCAGTAGGGTCATAATTGGAAAAAGCGGAAGTAAGCCCAAAGACCTGTAATCAATTTAGCTCTACGATACCTTCAGGTAAGATTTCATTAGGTCATCTAAAATTGTAAATATAAATATGTAACTTTATTGAAAATTGGATGATGGAGCATAATAATGTGCTTATTCTGCTGTCTGATATGTAATTTGTGTCATGTAAAGTTTAACAGCTGTAATCAGTAGGGTCTACAGGCGTTCATCCATGAAAAAAATTTGTGTGTTCTAGGTTATGACCATTGAAGATATACGTCCAATATAAACTTTTATTAAATACGTTTTGTGCTATACGTTTGGTGTATGGAATCATGTTGCGACCTGCATTGTTGATATAAATACTCAGACTGCAAACAGTGGTATTTTTGACCTAATCTTGTAGATTGACAATTCAGTCTGCATTTACCGGGAAACCATAGCCCCAAATTGCAGCGCTAGCTCATTCCAAAAGTGATGGCTGAAGGTAAAGTTACCCAGATTTTACAATGCTGGCGTCATGCTAAATCAAATATTTAAGAGATCTCTCGACATCTTTTCGCTTGAGCTTCCAACCACTGCAAGGTTTTGATTTTGACCGAATTTCCGGATCAAAAATTACGGTATTCATTCTTCTAAGGCTCATCTCCGGAAAGATTAATACAAGTTGATTCGAATAATATTATAGCTCTGATCATGGCTGTGATTTTTCCGAAAGTCGCATCATGATTGTTTTTATGTTTAAGACATTTACGGCCGCCTTGTGTACCATGTAAAATTAACGAGGTTCTCCAAAAAATTTTCTTGTGAAGTTTTGTGAAAACGTAACATAGTCTCAAGTATTTTGTTTACTTTTACTGATAACGATTGGTTAGGAGTAGCAAAGGATTACGATGAATAACTACAAAATGGATTTAAATTAATAATAAATATCAATATTGAACCAATCACGCGTTAAAAATATATTCCAGGTGTAGTCAGAAATATGCTGTAAACAAGGGCGTGGCCAGGGATTTTGAAGGGGGGGGGTCGTGGCCCGAGATGGGTACCTAAAAGGGGGTGTCCCGAGGGGTCGCGCTCGAATGCAAAAGCGGGGTCCAGAACTGCTATATCAAGTACGCCATAAGCAAGAACGCAACTGTTGCCAAAATAGCGAATTTTAATACAAAATGTGAAGTTTGATCAAAAATACGATTAAAAGTATTATTTTCCTTTGGTGCGAGAGAAGCTAGTTTTAAGACAATTCCCGACATGAATTTCAGCCAGAATCATTCAAAAAAAATTTTTGGTTTATCCAATAAGTGGTCGCGACCGCCGCAACCCCCCTCTCTGGCTACGCCCTTGGCCGTAAATGTGTATACATATGGTCACTATGAATATACCAGTACAAATTCCTATCTAGACATAGATTTTTATACATAAGTCATTTTTTGCGAGCTTATTCGTTCATATCCGATCCTTCATCACGGCGCAAGAAAGACTGAACAAAATTTAAAATCACAAAATTCTAAATGGGTATTTTCGGGTAAACGAAAAATAAGTAAAGAGTTGGGTAATTGCGATAGAGAAAATGAGATTATAAAGCACAAAGTTTAAGTCAAAAGTTGCAGAATTTACTAACTCAGTCCAATTCACAGGAGTTTCAAGAAATGATAAAATGGATGTTGGTAAGTTTTGCAAATTTTGCGTTTTATATTTCACTATTTTGCCGAATTCTGTTATAGTTTTGGTTATCATGAAGCATTTTTCGCGATGTGGCCATCGCATCTTACATGAGATTATCACATCCGATGTAACGTATTGAAGTGAGCAGAATATAAACAAGACTTATGCTGTTATCTATCTTATCGGATGTACCAAGCGAAAAAGGCATTGGTTTGTATAACTTCAATTTTCGTAAAGTTAACTCGGAAAACTTACACCGTTTCATTATCTTAAGTGATATTTCTTCTAAAACCACATACGGGAAATAGCGGCCTGTACTTAGTCGCTACACTTTCAGTTTAAAACCAAGATGTCAGCTAAAACCGCTACTGGCAATGGCATTATGTTGTCGCAATTTAGCATAAAAAAGCTTCTCGCAAACGTTTTGATAATTTCAATTGTAGAAGCACGCTTGTCTAAACCCCGTATATATGCTCAATGAATTTAGTGTGATATAAACTGTGAACGTTCTGTTAGCAACGATCATATAAAACCTTAACAAGATGTGCTTTCTAGCACAATCGCATTGTTTAATATGCATAATGGTTATAGCTTACTATGTTGGAAATTTAATTTATAACTATTCGCAAAATACTCCACCGTTCTGACTTTAATCGTTGTCCTTATAGGTCGCTGCATACGCTGGCGCTCTGAATCAGATGAACAAATTTGCAACTCCTATACGTTGTGGCCTAATTGTTGTCTGTTATCAAGATGCGAGTATTCCGGCAATTTTCAAACTAGACGAGTCGGTATTGACATTGTACTGGAACGAGTGGAAGTTGAAGCTAAAAAAATTTTGGTCATCCGCCGCTGAATAGAAACATTTTTGTATTATGTATAGGGATTAAATTGCTCAACAATACAGGAAATGAACGTATGTTTCTCGGTAATTATGTTAACCTAAAATTCATACGCAAATTGAACGCTATTTGTATTGGAATGAGCACAATATATTATATATAAACTTTATAGTTATTACAAATTGTAGTTTTGTGTTTGTCTGAGTTTGCGAAGACAGTAAGAATACGTGCAACAGTTCCCACCTAGCACAACTGCTGGCGCATTTTTGTACCGTTATACTACTTAGATGAAATATAACGTAGAACATCCAAAATAAGAAATTAAGATTTTGATCTTTCTAAATAATTAAAAGGTCCCGTTTGAATTTTACTAAATAAAAATAACCCTGCGTGACTTTTCTGGAGGCACTTAACGTAAAATCTTTAATGCCGTAATTGTCCGCCACGTGAAACATTTTTATCGACAATATAAACAGGGTTTTGAAAGCTACATCTATCTGCTCAAGGGCATTCATCTCTATTGTCGTTACTTTCTTCTATCATAATAATAATTAACACTAAAAGTATATTAATTTAGTCAAAACGCACCTTGACTTATAATGAAGTGTTCGCTGTACAAAAAATACACATATAAGTTTTAAATAAGGAAAATGGAGAGCGGTCAAAACTCTTCGCATATATAATTTTTTATAGTTTTGTTTAATGCTAAGCGATTTGTTTGGAGAAATAGTATAGTGATAAAAAGTAGACATAAGTGGAAAGATTCAGCCGATGAAACTGGATCACTACATTGTCACTAACACAGTCATGGTAGTGAACCGATGACCCGATCGTGGTAGTGATCAGGTGACGAACCGGTTACCAGGTAGTGGTAGCGACCAAGTGACAAGCCATTTTCCAAAATCGCCGATGTATCTACATCACTGCGTTATGGTTGAGATTCCTACATCTGGTCCGAGTAACTGTCACGCCCCAAACGAACTTGCAATTGTCGGGCAGAAACTCTCAGCTGGGATCATATTACAATAGTTTATCTATCCTATGCTTTTATCACCGACATTTCAGCTACATTGTCAATTTGTGACAGAGATTTGAGCTGAATCCATCTGGCTTACTAGGCGAGGCTTTTTTAGTCAACGTCTATCATCGGTTTCCCACTCTAAATCAATAAGTGCTCGGAGAATGGCATTCTGCATTAGACAGTGAAACATTTACATGTAGAGCGGCTTAGAAATATATGGTGGTAATATATTATTGTACATTGGTATCATATCGATGAACATGTGCTTGCCGGAGGGCTAAATGTTTTTTTCGGACTGCACGGTATGAAAGTTCCCCACTAAGTAACCGAACACCTTTGCCAACCTTCCACCCTTTAGTTGTACTCTTACTGCGAAATTTGAACAATAGTTATACGGAGAGCATTTAGAATTGCTATATATGGAATTATATATATATATAACAGCGGTTGGGGCGAGACATTCTGTACATATAACTATCAGGGAGCCGTAGTCGGGACCCACTAGCCCACGGGAGGGCCCTAAACATACCCCCGTCCTTCCTAGTCGTTTTGTGTCTAGTCCGTCCTTAAAACTTACAAATTTAACGAAATTTTACGTCTTGTCCTCGTCCGTCCTGTTTTTTGTCTTGTCATTATATATAGTCAAGTCCTATATACATACATATATATCTCCCTACATATAAACATACATATATATATAATACTCATGAACACATAAACACACACTACACACGGGCGACCTGAGCGACAGAAAGGTCGCTCAAGTTCGCATCGGAAACACACAAAAAACAACAACCACAACAACAATAGCAACAACAACAACGGCAAATACAACACAGCCGCAGCAACGACAACCGAGCAAAGAAGTCGGTTAAAGAGAGGAAGGAAAAGAAAAACGAGGACGCGGAGAAGAAGAAACAAAGGGCACTAGAGGGGAAGCGGGACAAAGGGAACCCTTGGGATTTTCGAGGGGCTGGGGTGAAATTCAGTCCCAGGACGAAAAACGGGGCCGAATGATACCAAACACGAGGGGGTAGACGTAGCGGCGGGCCGGGACCCACATTTGGGTTCCGACATGTATAAGTATATAGGGCTTCAGCGGGCTTTCCCGCACTAACGGTTGGGCGGAGCGACGCCCGCCGGGTATCGTTGGATTCGCCTTGGAAAGGCGATTCAAACGACGAGTGATTTCCCTGCCCGAAAGGCAGCGGTTAGAGGGGTACTAAAATCACTACAGATAGAGAGAGTGTCGATGGTGGTGGAGGCGCTTTTGTCTTCTGTCCCGAGTTAACGGGGCAACGGGCGGAGACCCGCCGGGTATATTTGGAGATGTCTCGGCGTGGCAAACGCAATGAGGGGCAATTTGCCTATATTCGAGTTAGGCATAAATTTTCGGTTGGTTTGTACCCACCTTCAGTTGGGTTTTCCAGACTAGGGACACTTTAACGAGTGAAAGCGGGCTAACGGGAAGGCGGGCACAGGCCCGCCGTATATCGTTGTGTTTGTCAAAAGCAGGCAAGTAGAATGAGGGGGCGCATTTAGGATCAGTAGTCGAGTACGGGGTTGGCGCAAACTGAGGGAATTTTATGTCGAATTTTCGTAGTGCATTATAAAACAGAGAAATAACTCACATAACAGCAGCAAGGCTGGTCAGGTCGAGACCCGCCTGGTCTTGTTGGATGTCTCAATGGGTAAGCTACTTAGAAACACGCACAATTCCAATCAATGATTCGACGATAAGAAGAGAGACCGGCTGCCTGGGCGCTGGTCGGGCAATTTTGAGGCATTAAAGGCGCTGTGAAAAAGAGGATTTGTCCGGTGGGGGCGGAAGAAAGGAAATTACCGGGGCGTGAAAATCAAGTAACATACATATATCTATATATCCATATATATCTAAGTAAGATCCACGCGGAACCATGGTCACCAGCCAAACTTAGCGTAAGTAATGGCTGTTAGTGGAACTTCCACCAGTTTGTTCCCAAGATATCTCATGAAATTCTCCAGCGATTTGCGACATTTTGACCTTATTCGAAAGCCCTAAAAATTCTCCACTGAGAAATACTCGGGACATTTTCGGGAAATCTCAACCGTTGGACGGTTACGGGCCGATAAACGAGCCCGATGTCCGTTGTTTCCGACTATTCTGAAGCTACCGCAACCCATTTGTTTCAGCTTATTGATGCGACCATTACGCTGTGGTATGCTTATCCCTGGTAAAATCGACACTCTTGGTTTTGATCACTTCCCAGCCTATAGGACGGCATGAATACTCAATGGCCTCCTATTCCCGGACGGTCGTAAATTTGAAGTTTCAATTGGGAAATACGGGCTGGTAGTCGAGTTCCGTTCGGGTTTCCTGTCTTGGCCAGTTAAAGACCCTCTCACATTCCTTGTCTTTCTAAGTTCACACAACTAACCGAAGCCAATTTCCTTTGGGCTCACTTGAGCTCGTCCAAATATACAAATATACGATAAATCATGCAATGGCAAAGGTTACACAAACGACAAAAATATAGCAAAGGCAAAATACATAACAGTAAGCAACGCAAGTATCGATAACCATGGCACTATGCAACACGTTGCAATGAAAATTTTGTTTCCGCAATCCATGTCTGGTTCAATTTGAGGCGCGTTTAAGTAATTTGAACGTCGAAATCTTGTAAAGTACACGTAACGGGCCGGAACAGTTCTGTTACACATACACCTGGTTTGTTCTTTTATAAAGTCAGTTCGCGATCGTAAAATTCATTATTATCATCGTACCATTCGTCAAAACGCGATTGCCATTCGCGTTTTCCCGGTATACTGTAATACACAAATAGAGCGCGAACATTGCTGTCATATTCAGAATGTCATTTGATGAACGCGGATAAATGTGCGAAATGGACAAATGTGCGCGATCGCGAATTCCACTCGTACATCGCATAGCCGTGTTCGTATTCACAAAAATGCCAATATCAATGGCTAAACTGTAAACAAGAATTTCTGCTGGAATTTCTGATTTCGACAAAAGAACAACCTTGCTGTACGCACTAAAGTGGACTCACGCATAAAGCTGTTTTTCTAACAATACGATGTACCGTTCCTCCGGTTTACCTGGCTGCTGAATTAATTTGTGTAATGTGCAATGTTCTGACAAACTCATGCCGGCGCCAGGGACGGGCGGGTGAAAGTTGTGTACGCAAACCACTGTGCTATTTAGGAACTACTGCTCGGTTCCTTTTAGGAACTTCATAAAGCGATGAATAACAACGTACGTGCAAACGTACAGCATGCGGCAAAACTCAGTAAACGACACTGATAGATCCATTAGATCTGTGTTAGATCCATTTGCACCTAGTGAACATGTAAAAGTTACATCTCTTATTAAGAAAAAGCTATTTAAATTATATTTAAATCTTGTTATTATATGTACTATGGTAACTGTAAAAATGACAGCCAGCGTTGCAATCTCCTAGATGGTCGTATTGTAATACCGGTACGCAGCTGCATAGCGCAACGTCCTAACACCATGCCATATCACCACGGCTATCATAACCTTAATGGTGGACCAAAATTGCTGAGTTGGCAATTATAAAAGATTTCTTGGCCAGACCCTATAAGCTGCGGAGCTTAGGAAGTCGCTGGCGCGCATCAAGAGGTGTGTTGAGACCCCACCTGATTGGCTGCGCACGTGTCTGGTATCTGGTATGACTGCTGAGATCCGCCAGGGTGGCTAACACTGACACCTGCTCACAGGCCATAATGTCATGCCGGTATTCCCTATCTCAATCTCACTCGGAAGTTGATTGACTATTCGATATAAACAAGTACTAACCTGCCTCGAACATGTGTGCAATATGATAATGCTCTCACTGTGAATTTTGACTCAATCAGGACCTCTTTGGGAACGAATTCGCTCAGCAAATATTTGACTGTTGTGACACGTACAGGTTCCGACGATCCATGAAAGTTTAATGTCGAAGGAAACATTTTCTAGCTGATCAAGTTGTTTAAGTTGGATTAATAATTTGAATAGTAAATTTTGTAACTATAGTTTTTTTGCGCGACCTTCTCACGGTCTGTGGTGGGTTTCGATAAGTCGATATCTCTCGCTATTGTTTCCGCTATTCCCGTTAGCGTTAGGGTTAACCATACACGGCATTGCTTGGGATCTAGCATCAGCAGGCTCTGTCGTGTATCGATAACCAGTCTGAAGGGTCTAAACATATAGACGCTGCCAGAAACGAACACTAAACACCGAGAACTAATTTTCTTTTAAGTTTATTTCAAAATATGTGTAAGCAATAGCGGCGCGATGTAGGGTACCCTGTCAGAACTGCACCGAAAACAATATAGATGTATGATAAGCCTACAACGAGTTAACAAGTCGAATAACGATAACCAGGATACATGAACAAGAAGCAAGAGATCGAGTATCAATTATAATTGGAATAACGCTGGATTTGTGGAGGGCTCAAGTTCACGATATTAAAATCAGCTATTGTACACGGACAATAAGCTTAGGCGAGCTTCCAAATTTGTTCGTTCTACAGTTTGTGCGCAGGTTTAGGGAATAAAATTGAGGGCTTTGCTATGTGACAACATATCGCTTTAGGCATTCCCTACATAGGGTTACTAAATTAGAATTTTCCCTAAGATTGAAGCTGGCTAACGATATTGTCCTGGACTAGACACCTAACTGACCCAAATATTCAATTGTATTCCTCTACAATGTAATGCTAGACCAGCAATGTATGAGCTATGACTTCCTGAAATTCTCGTCGTCTGACCGCTACGTTAATTTATACGTGGGTCAAAGTTGGGATTTTCCTGATTTATAATACTTGCCATTGCGGTAAGTTAATTATATAAGCGTATGTTGATGTCAGAAAATTATATACTACCCATCATTTATTCCGCCAGTGTCCCAAGTCTTGCGTAGATCAGGTGAGCGTGTCTTGCGACAGAAGTAATGTCATTCTTATTACAGACGCCGCAGGAACAATGCTCTTGCCGTAATCGATAGGCGCAACTGTGCGATAGCGAGCCTTTTCGAATTCTATCAATAGCAATTGACCGATTGAGGCTCTGTGTAGACTAAGACAGCACCGCTCCTGTAGATTTGAGTTAGTGACAATCCGTTCTCTGTAACTTACTCCCTACACACTAGACGCAAGAACTATTAATACCGAACAGTACGTCTTGAAAGCTCGCAACGATCTGTTAGAACCGTTCTTAAGAGCACCCCAAATCCCTTTCCTAATATTAATTTGTGAAATGATGAAATTTATTAATAGATGTAACAATTAATATGGGCCATGACACAGCACCAAGGTCGGATATAGACAGTTTGATATCGTACCTAGAGCTTGAACAACTTGCTGAGTCAGATTCGTTCCCAAAGAGGTCCTGATTGAGTCAAAATTCACAGTGAGAGCATTATCATATTGCACACATGTTCGAGGCAGGTTAGTACTTGTTTATATCGAATAGTCAATCAACTTCCGAGTGAGATTGAGATAGGGAATACCGGCATGACATTATGGCCTGTGAGCAGGTGTCAGTGTTAGCCACCCTGGCGGATCTCAGCAGTCATACCAGATACCAGACACGTGCGTAGCCAATAAGGTGGGGTCTCAACACACCTCGTGATGCGCGCTAGCGACTTTCTAAGCTCCGCAGCTTATAGGGTCTGACCAAGAAATCTTTTATAATTGCCAACTCAGCAATTTTGGTCCACCATTAAGGTTATGATAGCCGTGGTGATATGGCATGATGTTAGGACGTTGCGCTATGCAGCTGCGTACCGGTATTACAATACAGACCATCTAGGAGATTGCAACGCTGGCTGTCATTTTTACAGTTACCATAGTACATATAATAACAAGATTTAAATATAATTTAAATAGCTTTTTCTTAATAAGAGATGTAACTTTTACATGTTCACTAGGTGCAAATGGATCTAACACAGATCTAATGGATCTATCAGTGTCGTTTACTGAGTTTTGCCGCATGCTGTACGTTTGCACGTACGTTGTTATTCGTCGCTTTATGAAGTTCCTAAAAGGAACCGAGCAGTAGTTCCTAAATAGCACAGTGGTTTGCGTACACAACTTTCACCCGCCCGTCCCTGGCGCCGGCAGAGTTGTCAGAACATGCACATACACAAATTAATTCAGCAGCCAGGTAAACCGGAGGAACAGTTTAGTGGTATTGTTAGAAAAACAGCTTTATGCGTGAGTCCACTTTAGTGCGTACAGCAAGGTTGTTCTTTTGTCGAAATCAGAAATTCCAGCAGAAATTCTTGTTTACAGTTTAGCCATTGATATTGGCATTTTTGTGAATACGAACACGGCTATGCGATGTACCAGTGGAATTCGCGATCGCGCACATTTGTCCATTTCGCACATTTATCCGCGTTCATCAAATGACATTCTGAATATGACAGCAATGTTCGCGCTCTATTTGTGTATTACAGTATACCGGGAAAACGCGAATGGCAATCGCGTTTTGACGAATGGTACGATGATAGTAATGAATTTTACGATCGCGAACTGACTTTATAAAAGAACAAACCAGGTGTATGTGTAACAGAACTGTTCCGGCCCGTTACGTGTACTTTTCAAGATCTTCGACGTTCAAAATACTTAAACGCGCCTCGAAATTGAACCAGACATGGATTGCGGAAACAAAATTTTCATTGCAACGTGTTGCATAGTGCCATGGTTATCGATATTTGCGTTGCTTACTGTTATGTATTTTGCCTTTGCTATATTTTTGTCGTTTGTGTAACCTTTGCCATTGCATGATTTATCGTATATTTGTATATTTGGACGAGCTCAAGTGAGCCCAAAGGAAATTGGCTTCGGTTAGTTGTGTGAACTTAGAAAGACAAGGAATCGAGAGGGTCTTAGCAACTGGCCAAGACCAAAACCGAAACGGAAATCGATTACCAGCCCGTATTTCCCAATTGAAACTTCAAATTTACGACCGTCCGGCAATAGGAGGCCATTGAGTATTCATGCCGTCCTATAGGCTGGAAAGTGATCAAAAACGAGAGTGTCGATTTTACCAGGGGTAAGCATACTCACAGCGTAATGGTCGCATCAATAAAGCTGCAACAAATGGGTTTCGGTAGCTTCAGAATAGTCGGAAACAACGGACATCGGGCTTAGTTTATCGGCCCGTAACCGTCCAACGGTTGAGATTTCCCGAAAATGTCCCGAGTATTTCTCAGTGGGAGAATTTTAGGGCTTTCTCCAATAAGGTCAAAATGTCGCAAATCGCTGGAGAATTTCATGAGATATCTTGGCAACAAACTGGCTGGAAGTTCCACTCACAGCCATTACTTACGCTAAGTTTGGCTGGTGACCATGGTTCCGCGTGGATCTTACTTAGATATATATGGATATATAGATATATGTATGTTACTTGATTTTCACGCCCCGGTAATTTCCTTTCTTCCGCCCCCCACCGGACAAATCCTCTTTTTCACAGCGCCTTTAATGCCTCAAAATTGCCCGACCAGCGCCCAGGCAGCCGGTCTCTTCTTATCGTCGAATCATTGATTGGAATTGTGCGTGTTTCTAAGTAGCTTACCCATTGAGACATCCAACAAGACCAGGCGGGTCTCGACCTGACCAGCCTTGCTGCTGTTATGTGAGTTATTTCTCTGTTTTATAATGCACTACGAAAATTCGACATAAAATTCCCTCAGTTTGCGCCAACCCCGTACTCGACTACTGATCCTAAATGCGCCCCTCATTCTACTTGCCTGCTTTTGACAAACACAACGATATACGGCGGGCCTGTGCCCGCCTTCCCGTTAGCCCGCTTTCACTCGTTAAAGTGTCCCTAGTCTGGAAAACCCAACTGAAGGTGGGTACAAACCAACCGAAAATTTTTGCCTAACTCGAATATAGGCAAATTGCCCCTCATTGCGTTTGCCACGCCGAGACATCTCCAAATATACCCGGCGGGTCTCCGCCCGTTGCCCCGTTAACTCGGGACAGAAGACAAAAGCGCCTCCACCACCATCGACACTCTCTCTATCTGTAGTGATTTTAGTACCCCTCTAACCGCTGCCTTTCGGGCAGGGAAATCACTCGTCGTTTGAATCGCCTTTCCAAGGCGAATCCAACGATACCCGGCGGGCGTCGCTCCGCCCAACCGTTAGTGCGGGAAAGCCCGCTGAAGCCCTATATACTTATACATGTCGGAACCCAAATGTGGGTCCCGGCCCGCCGCTACGTCTACCCCCTCGTGTTTGGTATCATTCGGCCCCGTTTTTCGTCCTGGGACCGAATTTCACCCCAGCCCCTCGAAAATCCCAAGGGTTCCCTTTGTCCCGCTTCCCCTCTCGTGCCCTTTGTTTCTTCTTCTCCGCGTCCTCGTTTTTCTTTTCCTTCCTCTCTTTAACCGACTTCTTTGCTCGGTTGTCGTTGCTGCGGCTGTGTTGTATTTGCCGTTGTTGTTGTTGCTATTGTTGTTGTGGTTGTTGTTTTTTGTGTGTTTCCGATGCGAACTTGAGCGACCTTTCTGTCGCTCAGGTCGCCCGTGTGTAGTGTGTGTTTATGTGTTCATGAGTATTATATATATGTATGTTTATATGTAGGGAGATATATATGTATGTATATAGGACTTGACTATATATAATGACAAGACAAAAAACAGGACGGACGAGGACAAGACGTAAAATTTCGTTAAATTTGTAAGTTTTAAGGACGGACTAGACACGAACGACTAGGAAGGACGGGGGTATGTTTAGGGCCCTCCCGTGGGCTAGTGGGTCCCCGACTACGGCTCCCTGATAGTTATATGTACAGAATGTGCTGCGCCCCCAACCGCTCGTTATATATATATATAATTCCATATATAGCAATTCTAAATGCTCTCCGACAACGATTGTTCAAGTTTCGCAGTAAGAATACAACTAGAAGGGTGGAAGGTTGGCAAAAGGTGTTCGGTTACTTAGTGGGGAACTTTCATACCGTGCAGTCCGAAAACAGCATTTAGCCCTCCGGCCAGCACATGTTCATTGATATGATACCAATGTACAATACATATATTACCACCATATATTTCTAAGCCGCTCTACATTTAAATGTTTCACTGTCTAATGCAGAATGCCATTCTCCGAGCACTTATTGATTTAGAGTGGGAAACCATGCTAGACGTTGACTAAAAAGCCTCCGCCTAGTAAGCCAGATGGATTCAGCTCAAATCTCTGTCACAAATGGACAATGTAGCTGAAATGTCGGTGATAAAAGCATAGGCTAGATAAACTATTCTAAATGTTGATAGCCGAGCTGGACTGTCTGCCCGACAATTGCAAGTTCGTTTTGGGGCGTGACATAACTCGGACCATACGCAGGGTTTTAATCATAAATGATGTATCATATATACATTGGCTATTTTGGAAAATGGCTTGTCACTTGGTCGCTACCACGACCTGGTAACCGGGTCGGTCACCTGATCACTACCACGATCGGGTCATCGGGTCACCACCATGACTGTGTTAGTGACAATGTAGTGATCCAGTTTCATCGCTGAATCTTTCCACTTATGTCTACTTTTTATCACTATGCTATTTTCAAACAAATCGCTTAGCATGAAACAAAACTATAAAAAATTATATATGCGAAGAGTTTTGACCGCTCTCCATTTTCCTTATTTAAAACTTATATGTGTATTTTTTGTACAGCGAACACTTCATTATAAGTCAAGGTGCGTTTTGACTAAATTAAATATACTTTAGTGTCAAATTATTTACGCAGAAGAAAGTAACGACAATAGAGACGAATGCCCTTGAGCAGATAGATGTAGCTTTCAAAACCCTGTTTATATTGTCGATAAAATGTTTCACGTGGCGGACAATTACGGCATTAAAGATTTTACGTTAAGTGCCTCCAGAAAAGTCACGCAGGGTTATTTTCATTGTAGTAAAATTCAAACCGGACCTTTTAATTATTGAAAGATCAAAATCTTAATTTCTTATTTTGTATGTTTTACGTTATATCTCATTTAAAGTAGTATAACGGTACAAAAATGCGCCAGCAGTTGTGCTAGGTGGGAACTGTTGCACGTATTCTTACTGTCTTCGCAAACTCAGACAAACACAAAACTACAATTTGTAATAACTTATATAAAACTTCACATAATATATTGTGCTCATTCCAATACAAATAGCGTTCATTTTAAGACGAATTCAAGGTTAACATAATTACCGAGAAACATACGTTCATTTCCTGTATTGTTGAGCAATTTAATCCCTATACATAATACAAAAATGTTTCTATTCAGCGGCGGATGACCAAAATTTTTTTAGCTTCAACTTCCACTCGTTCCAGTACAATGTCAATACCGACTCGTCTAGTTTGAAAATTGCCGGAATACTCGCATCTTGATAACAGACAACAATTAGGCCACAACGTATAGGAGTTGCAAATTTGTTCATCTGATTCAGAGCGCCAGCGTATGCAGCGACCTATAAGGACAACGATTAAAGCCAGAACGGTGGAGTATTTTGCGAAATAGTTATAAATTAAATTTCCAACATAGTAAGCTATAACCATTATGCATATTAAACAATGCGATTGTGCTAGAAAGCACATCTTGTTAAGGTTTTATATGATCGTTGCTAACAGAACGTTCACAGTTTATATCACACTAAATTCATTGAGCATATATACGGGGTTTAGACAAGCGTGCTTCTACAATTGAAATTATCAAAACGTTTGCGAGAAGCTTTTTTATGCTAAATTGCGACAACATAATGCCATTGCCAGTAGCGGTTTTAGCTGATCGCTCGAACTTAAAGTGTAGCGACTAAGTACAGGCCGCTATTTCCCGTATGTGGTTTTAGAAGAAATATCACTTAAGATAATGAAACGGTGTAAGTTTTCCGAGTTAACTTTACGAAAATTGAAGTTATACAAACCAATGCCTTTTTCGCTTGGTACATCCGATAAGATAGATAACAGCATAAAACTTGTTTATATTCTGCTCACTTCAATACGTTACATCGGATGTGATAATCTCATGTAAGATGCGATGGCCACATCGCGAAAAATGCTTCATGATAACCAAAACTATAACAGAATTCGGCAAAATAGTGAAATATAAAACGCAAAATTTGCAAAACTTACCAACATCCATTTTATCATTCTAAAACTCCTGTGAATTGGACTGAGTTAGTAAATTCTGCAACTTTTGACTTAAACTTTGTGCTTTATAATCTCATTTTCTCTATCGCAATTACCCAACTCTTTACTTATTTTTCGTTTACCCGAAAATACCCATTTAGAATTTTGTGATTTTAAATTTTGTTCAGTCTTTCTTGCGCCGTGATGAAGGATTGGATATGAACGACTAAGCTTGCAAAAAATGACTTATGTAGATAAAAATCCATGTCTAGATAGGAATTCGTACTGGTATATTCATAGTGACCATATGTATACACATTTACGGCCAAGGGCGTAGCCAGAGAGGGGGGGTTGCGGGGGTCGCGACCACCTATTGGATAAACCAAAAATTTTTTTTGAATGATTCTGGCTGAAAATCATGTCGGGAATTGTCTTAAAACTAGCTTCTCTCGCACTAAAAAACAATTACTTTCAATCGTATTTTTGATCAAACTTCACATTTTTGTATTAAAATTCGCTATTTTGGCAACAGTTGCGTTTTTTCTTGCTTATGGCGTACTTAATATACCAATTCTGGACCCCGCTTTCACATTTCTGAGCGCGACCCCTCGGGACACCCCCTTTTAGGTACCCACTCTGGGCCACGACCCCCCCCCCTTCAAAATTCCTGGCTACGCCCTTGTTTACAGCATATTTCTGACTACACCTAGAATATATTTTTAACGCGTGATTGGTTCAATATTGATATTTATTATTAATTTAAATCCATTTCGGTAATTCATCGCAAATCCTTGGACTTCTTAGCCAATCGTTATCAGTAAAAGTAAACAAAACACTTGAGACTATGTTACGTTTTCACAAAACTTCACAAGAAAATTTTTTGGAGAACCTCGTTAATTTTACATGGTACACAAGGCGGCCGTAAGTGTCTTAAATATAAAAACAATCATGATGCGACTTTCGTAAAAATCACAGCCATGATCAGAGCTATAATATTATTCGAATCAACTTATATTAATCTTTCCTAGATGAGCCTTAGAGAATGAATACCGTAAATTTCGATCGGAGATCCGGTCAAAATCAAAGTCTTGCAGTGGTTGGAAGCTCAACAAGCGTGAAAAAGATGTCGAGAGATCTCTTAAATATTTGATTTAGCATGACGCCAGCATTGTAAAATCTGGGTAACTTTACCTTCAGCCATCACTTTTGGAATGAGCTAGCGCTGCAATTTGGGGCTATGGTTTCCCGGTAAATGCAGACTGAATTGTCAATCTACAAGATTAGGTCAAAAATACCACTGTTTGCAGTCTGAGTAATTTGATATTTACAATGCAGGTACCAACATGATTCCATACACTCACGTATAGCACAAAACGTATTTAATAAAAATTTATATTGGACGTATATCTTCAATGGTCATAACTGAGAACACACAAATTTTTTTCAGATGGGACTTAACGCCTGTAGACCCTTATTGGATTACAGCTGTTAAACTTTACATGACACAATAATCAACATATCAGACAGCAGAATAAGCACATTATTATGCTCCATCATCCAATTTTCAATAAAGTCACATATTTGAATATTGAAATAATTTAGATGACCGACGCAAATCTTACCTGAAGTGGGTAATCGTACAGCGAATCCAAATCAGGCTTCGGCTTATCGCTGGTTTTCCATTCAATTATGACCTGATCGCCTTGAAATGTTCCAACTGCATCATATATACCCTTGTACATTAGTTTGCTGTGATATATAGCGTCTCCATTTCTGTAAATGTCCTAAACGTAATACTAGTAACTCGCAAAGCGGGGCTTAACAGAGCCATTATGGCTACTATGCGCTTTACGACAATTTTATCGTTCCAGATTCAGGTTCCGGAACACATTTTAAGCCACTATATCACTTGGAGGGTTTTCCTTTAGCCTTCCCTTGGCGGAAATTGGTGAATTTGGATGATACAGCCATAATTTTGAGACCATTCGAATCAGCTGGAAGAGCTGGTTCGAAAAATTTCCATTTCGGCCACATTTAGGACAAAAATTTTCTATTTTTTTAATTCCCAATTGCCCTCCATGTTACCTAAAATTTCCGAAAAAAATTTCTCACGATAAATGTATAATTTTATATATGTGCATCATTGCAATGTCATTGACGAGCTGAATCGAATGGGGGTAAAATTTAAATCATTTGAATTGGATCATTAGTTGACGACTTAGGCTCAGGAAGGCCGAAAGGCTTCCATGTTGTGGAACAAGCCAAATTCAGGGGTTACAAACTTTGTATATATATATAAAATGTTCCATTACGTCAAATTTTCAGATTTTGCAAAAGTATAAAATTAAACAACATGTCTGTATTAAAACAATTTATAAGCACACAAAACAAATTCAATTCAATTACCAAGTTACATAGTTGCTAGTACAAATGAAACACCACTCCGTAGTGTATGAATATAAAATTGATATTTCCCACCAGTTTTCTCGGGAGGTGGGGGCTGAGCACAACATCAGGGGAGGGGCGTGGCCACCCCCTGACTACGTTCCTGCTTAGGTCTAACGTTAGGCTTGGGTTTTTACATAATGGAAGAAACTCCTTAATCCGTGAAACCACTGAGATTATTTTTCCACTATTCGACTCAGCTATGCAGTTCCAACGATATGTAAATTTATTATGCATTTATACAGCAAATTTTTTTCGAAAATTTTAAATACCAAGAAGGGAAGATCGGGAACTCAAAAAAAATTTGGTTATAAAAATGGCCGAAATGAAGTCGAAGCTTACCAAATTGTTGCTGCATCTTGAAAACTGGCGAAATTCGACTTGGAGGCTTAAATAAAAACCCCAATTATAGGCGGGCTTTACCATAATGGTAACGCTAAGATCATTTTAGTCCTATATCCAAACCTAAGAATTCTTTATTTCTTCAAAAAGATCAAAAAGACGAAAACATTCAAAATTTTCATAAATCACAAATTTTATGAAAAATTAGAATTATCTCAAAGTGTTTTTTATGTTGTGGGACCCCAAACACTTGTCATTATTTGGTGCATAGCTTATGCAAATACGATTGCTTTTATCGTATTCAGCACCAACGAGAATCTATAGGCACACTGTAATTATCTAAATACATCCATATTATAGGGTGTAGATGGGGTGGTAGGAAGTATTACCCCTAAGGGTTGCAGACTCCTCTCAACTCAAATTTGCCCCTTCCCTGCCGTGAGCCCAAGGCGCGCGGGGAATTTTAGCGAAAACTGGAAAAATAGGGTAAAATTGAGAAAAAAATCAGGCAAATAAATAAAAAATTATCGCAAATTAGAAAATTTTTCGAGCTCCTTAAAATGTCAGAAGTTGTCCCCCTAAACCGGGTGTCAAAGGTGTCAAAATATGTATGTTCTCGAAAAGATACAACTATCACTCAAATTCTAGCTTGTTACGAAAGGCTCAATGTACTGTTGTAAAGAATTATATAAATTGTTTCATTTCACATCATAGTAAATCTGGTCTTGTCAAAGTTATGAATCCTCCTGAAAATATATATATTAGCAAGGTTATTTGTGAGGCCCAGACAATTTACCTTCGTGTGCCTTACCGCACATATGAATTATTCAAAAAAATTATATTCCAGAATTTATCAAGTCCTGAAGAGACACAGATAACCAGTTTAAAATTAAATTATGCCATGCTCTAGACGTCACAAATTGTCAAGAGAAACTATACTGTCTGGATAGCTTTTTATGACATGAAGCAAAATCACACGTTTACATTACCCATTGAAATGTTTTAAAGCTCTTTCTGCAGTGAAGCAATGTT
Organism: Trileptium ribeirensis; assembly: GCA_030248225.1. Classification (NCBI taxonomy): domain Eukaryota; kingdom Metazoa; phylum Nematoda; class Enoplea; order Enoplida; family Thoracostomopsidae; genus Trileptium; species Trileptium ribeirensis. The sequence continues at coordinate 27,090 of JASANE010002978.1, forward strand.
ACTACCGTAAGCGTTAGCTAGTTACTGTGTTTGTCTACATAATGTACATTAGCAAAACAGATGCAATGTAAAAAAAGATCGGTTACTGTAACGTTCGACAAATTTCGGCAACGATAGGCGCAATAATCTTGTGGCAGTTAGATGTCCCGACGTCATATAGACAGAACAGATATGTAGCTTATACAAATACTAATAGGTATAAATACTTACGGCATCACGTTTGTTATTTCCGAAAGACATTGTTGCAAGCTAGACCAATAGCCACTGCAATAATCGGGCGCAATAATTTGCGATTCAGGAATACCTTCGTAGTACTGCGTAATCAGGCGGTGTACCACTGGAGCCCATAGCTCGGCGTTGTCGCATATACTGCTAAACAAGAAAGACGAGTATTAGTGTATGTACGAAACAGACCATAACCTGTTACACACAATTCCAAAGAATCTACAATCGATAATATGCAACAGCGAGTTAGTCTAGAAAATCTTAATAAGATAGACAGCACGGCAAATATTTTCCAATGTCTGGTGCGGCTGTGGAAAAATCATTTTCATTATCTCCGCATCAGCACTTCATAAAGTTAGGCACCCTGCTAATGGATCATAGTAAGATAAACATTCGATAAAATAACTAACCGGTATTAAATGAATTTTTGAAAAAAGAATATTGCGGCTATCTATGTAGCTCTATATTTAATTCCATTATATTCGAAACTAGCACATGCGAATCTTTCTTGATTTATTCCCTTTTTCAGGCTTTTCGTTTAGCAAACCATAAGTTCTAACGTTTGTGCCGACTTTAGAACAAAAAACTTATAAGGAATGGAGTTTCACTATAATTGGTTGCCCCACTAGCAGATACGTAACTGAACGAAGTAATAATCA
>JASANE010002980.1:0-23400 GCA_030248225.1 Trileptium ribeirensis
AAACATCGTCGCTAACATGTCACTAGATTGCAGGTACTGGCGCGACAGTTGCACAATTTTGTAGATAGTGCTCTGCCAGCAACTGCAATCACCGAGGAACTGTCAAGTAACCTTCAGCTATTTTGTGCAATTGACATGACACCTTCCAAAGAGTGTGTAGTCGACGCACGCAAATTAATGTGAATGGTGCATTAAGGACATCGACGGTTTACGGTAGCCGTCAAGATTTAAATTTCCGGAAGTGTCCCCAATTGGACACTGGACAGAAAACCCAAACAAGTGGGCGTCAAGAAATTGCCAACGATTGGACGGCGACAAAATCGCCATCGTAACACACAGGCAGAAATTTCGAGGTTACGACCAACGCGTCGAATCTTGGAATCAGTTTGACTTCGGCAGCGCGGAGTTCGGTCGACTCTACTGACCGGCTCCGACGCAGGACTTTTATGTGTCAATTGGTTGTTGTTTTCACTTGCTCGGTGGCTTTTCGTTTCTTCGCTTTTCGCTTCGTTATTGGATCGGTCGTGAAAGATTTCCGCGCAGGTATACACCTCGCGAAGGGGTTCAGCTGGTGCTGCCCCAAGGATCGACAGCTGTAAGTATGAGAAAGGATCGGCGTATGCAGAGGTTTAGTTTCTCTGCTGTGTGGACAGTAACAGGCCGTTCGTATAGGTACCCCGTGAACGTAGCGTGTTCCCTTTGTGTTAACAGACTCAATAACTTTAGACCTTAACCCGCGGTGTCCCGCCGAAATGCTACACACAGACCCAACTAGAATAAATATCTAGGATCGAATTCCGAAGTGGAAGCGCGAGGCGACTTAGGGTACGTAGGTATCGAGCACAAGGAAAATTCCCCAGCCAAGTCGAAGTCAGTCTGATTCCCCGTGGTCTTAGGTAAGGCACAACAAAATGGACGCTTCACGTCCAGACTTTACATGACTTGCTCCTTTTGAGTTAGGACCAACGAATTTTCCTGAGCCGACTACGGTAAAATTTCTTGAACGTGCACACCACAAAATAAGGACTTGTTCGATGATTTGTTTTGATGGTTTTCCAAATTTACAGCTTAGTGGACTGTTCAATGCTCATGCCGTGTTTGGGATTGGACAGAAATGCAGATTAGGGACGGAGGACTAACCTCCGTCGGGCTTTAGGAAGCCCTAAAAATTTCTTCTATTTCATCGAGTTAAGAAAATTTGGGGAATTTAAAAGACTAAACAAATTCTAGGGACATTAACTTGAGCTTAAGGTGTTTGCTGCTTTTACGGAATGTTGTCTTGGAATCATTTTTGCTCAGTCGATTGAGTCTGATTTAAGAGCACGTAGACGACATAGTCGGTAGGCATCTCAGTTGCTCACCCATCGCATCGTGACAATTGACCGGATTAACTTTAAACGTCCCTCTAGACCCCGCTTTATTTCAAAAACGAGCTGGAGGAGCAAACCCCCAGCTGAACAAAATTTAGCCGACCTCGACCTAGGACGATGACGCTTCGTTCTGTGGTTATACACAAGTTTTGGACCCGAAATAACTACTAGGTGAAAACAACAAAGTTTACCGGTGTTCACCACTGCACTACGCAATGGTCTTCTCTCGAGACCATTGTCTAAAAGAGTTAGAACTAAAACCTTGCCCCTGCGTCATCGCTAGAAATCTCGTTTGCGGGAGGAAACACATTGTGTCCTCGCCTTCAAACAAAATTTTAGGACTTTATAAAATAAAGAAAACTTACCTCCTCGCCTGGCCATTTCGGCCCCAAACCGGGCGAGTGCAAAACCCTTTTTTCTTTTTGGAGCGAGTCGATCGCTAAGTTTAGCCAGGTTGCACTATTTATCATGAGTGCCCGTTAGGCTATGTACTATGTATGCCCAGTTTCACTTTTCTACAGTTTCAATGTCAGCCAGTTATATTTTCCCCTTTCGTGAATTGATCCTGCACGGAGAATTTAAGTCCGCTGCAGTTTCACATGTCTTAACCATTCAGCTATAGGAACACATCGACTTTTACTATTAAGTCGGTAATAACTCAACTGCACTACAATGCAGTTGAGACACTGCAACAGTGCAGAGTAAAAGAAAAGTGGTTGTTAGAGAGAGGCAAATGACCAACAACCAAAGAAAGAAACAAAGGACGCAAATGCGTCCCGGGCCAATCTCCCAGGGCCCGGGTAGTACAAACGACCCCGATAGGTAGGAAAATGAGGCTGACTTAGCCTTCGGATAGGTGCGGTCCGTCAAAAAGGACTCGCCTCACCATCTAAAACCCGATATCAAATTCGAAGAGAAATCAATCTGCTGGATGACCGTCTCGCAAGTTGCTTACAAGGACGCATCATGCCATGCCGCACCCCGATCGCGTTCCGTCGGCCTAAATTGAGGGAACTGTTTCATTTTCCCCTTCTTTTGCTCCTGGACTTCGTCGTTCGGTCAGTCGTACTGGTAGGTAGGTAAGGACACCAAACGCAATAGAGCGAATTTATGCATACGCACAAATGAGAGCATATTTTGAGGATAAATTTCCAGGCACTCCTTGTCCCCAATTAGAGTCGGCATCGCCCTACGTAGCGCCACAACAACGCTGTCGAGCTCGCATAGTCAGTCTGGCCACCGTTGTTCCTTCTCCTGCAGAGTATTCGTCGCCCAGAGCGACCTGCTTTAAGGAGCGATTTCCGAAGCACTCTAGGGCCCCTGCTTAGTGCACTTGTAACGAAGTTTGAACTACTTTGAATTCTATTACGCGCAAAGTAGCTAGCTATAAACAAAAAAGGCCTCTGGAATACCCCTTTTGTTCGTTACCAATAGCTAGACCCCAAATTCTTCAGTAGTGAATCAATAAAGCTTTTGGCCCTAAAGTTAAATCTTCCAGGTGGTACGATGAGAGAGAAAGCAATATCAAGTATCCAATAAATGTATATGTATGTCACTTAATACGAATGGTTACAAAATGTAGTAAATGTAAATAATAGTTGAAATCTTCCAAGAGTAACCAAAAGGTTAAAAATGTCTGACACAACTGATTAATACTTCCAGACACAAGAGTAACCACAAGGTTAACTTCAGTCACAACAGTCACAACAACAGTTTTACCTAGAGTAACCAAAAGGTTGATTCAATACGACTGATAACTAGTAAAAATATCCAAGAGTTCTCAGATGGGCAAAATTCATACCACCGGCAATCATCGTCTTCAAATAGGTCTTCAAAAATCCACAAAGCAGGAAACGGTTTACAACATAAACGCTGTCTAAGCTGCACCAATGCAAGAGAAACACACAATAAACAATTAGTATAAAAGCCAACAAATAGTTACTCGATACCCAGGTCACATACAGTTAAATGGTCTGACAGCTCACAACGAATTGCTTTCTAGCTAATCGAAAACATGAACTAAACTGAACCGCACAGAAAATAAGCTGAACTGATCTGATCTCTACTGCCAGATTGCCCATGGTTTATATACAAATTTTATGGTTGTTCCAATTTTAAAAGTTAGTTTATAACTTGCTAAGTTTCAGTATTAAAATTAAAAATGTAAAACCAAAATGTTTGGTAATAATTCTCAAAAATCTGGATTAGTCATGCCAATCTCCATGATATTCTATAATTTAGTTGTTCGGTAGAAATGTTAATAAAATAGTTTGATCCCAATTTATAAAATGAGTTTTGAAATGTACCACATCTACCAACTTGAAGTTTTGTAAGCACCATAATTTCAATTGTATAAGTTTGAGATTTCTAAATTAAATTTATAAAAGTACAACATCATTATAACAGAAATAAACTTTATATGAAGGAAAGGATTTAAAAAATACATTTCTAAGCTGTGATTGATTTTAATTAAATCTTTGATTTGGTGATTTATATATAGAAACTTTCCTTTATAACCGCGAAATAGTAACTATTAATGTCGTGTATACATTTGTAAAATACGCAACAACATGATGCTTGGCTTCCGCGCTTGTATAAATAATAGTTAGTTATTAGTTGTTGTTGTTTTAATTAGTTAATCGGTTACATACGATTATTAATTTTTTAAGAATTCGGAATAATTTTGAAACCAAAAAAATTTGGGAGTATATATTGATTATATATTTTAGATAACACGATAAAAATATCCAAGAACCTCCAATAGAGCTACATCTTATCCAAACTTCCGTGATGCATGTATTTACGACACTAAAACCGAGTGGTTCACATCCAATAGTCGACAATCGAAACTATTCTGCATCATTAGAGTTAATAGGATTCTATATACTATTAGCTTGCACTACTATATATTAAATGTCACCACTATCACTTCGTCTGTTAGTTTTGTAATTCCATTGTGTTCAGTAATTTTTTGGGGACTATAGATCGACCATACAGAACACATATTTGTATATACAAAAAAACAACAATGGGTACCAATCACAAATGGTTTATGATTGAATGATCATAATTTTAATTACAATCTGCAAACAGTTGATTTTCCTAACAGCGATATTTACCGCTAAAAGTTTTTTTAAATGATTATATATGTAATCTTTCAAGTATATTGTATTTCGTACAATAGTTAATTTCCTTATTAAGTTATTAGTGCATTACCGCAGTTGCAGTATGGAAAAATATAAAAGAATTCCCAAAAGGGTAATATATATTAATATGCCTCAGCACATCTCCATAACCTATCACATTTATCACTGCATGGCAGCAAATCTTGGTAGATACCATTTACTTTAGGATACAAATCTCCAACAGTCCATATTGAATACTACACATTTTCTACTTTATCGTTTATACCCATTTTCAACACGTTCAACAAAACACGGTCAACTTTTGGGGTGACCTTCGTAATTTTTCAAGGGTAAGAGGTTAATTGAAAGGCCGCTGTACCAATTTTCACGATAAATTTAGTCAAATTATAAAAGTATATAGATACAATTACGTATGTATCTGAGCCGGCCATAAAACAACGATTGCGAATAAATATAGTTAAATAAAATTTTCAGTTATTATATGAGGTGCGTGTACAATAAATTTTTGTCACAAATAAGTCACATACTTAATACAATTTCTATTCTGCGTATCATACATTTCTTTATCGCTCTATGCACATTTTTTAATTAATTTGAGGGAAAAGTCACATCTCCAAAAAAGACATTTTGTTAAACGAGCTATCCTAATTTTGAAGTAATTTATTTTCACTCAATATTATATACGTATATATTTGTAGTCTACATTAAACCATAACTTGCGATGTTTAATCAAGTGTTGCCATTTTTACTAGATGGTACGCCATTACCGTTAAGTTAATATCAGCGGTTTAGTTTAACAAAATAAAAAAAATAAAAAAAACAGCTGTCGCCAACTAACTGTTTCGTGTTTGAATAAATGTTCTTAGATAATCTACATAACGCAATCAAAAAAAGTTAGATTTTGAGTTGTTCTTACAAATGACCCCATTATTGAGATACTATTGTGAGCCCCTTAACTATCTTCATCTAGGTTTAATATTAACTAATGCCGTATACTTAATTATGGTATTTTTATCAAACACTTCAAAGTAATATGACAGCACTGCTTGAATTAATGTTAGACCTGACCTAGGGTTTTCAACCCAACGGTGTAACCTGTATTACTACAATTACTCACCGAAAGAGAATCCGGCTAATACAGTACCGACAATGCTTTTATAGCACTTGAAACCAATAATCCAATTACATTGACGAATTAGGCAAATAATAGAAATTTGTTGTTAAATCACAATCAAGATTTAAGGCACTGTAATTACTTCACACCTAAAATATATCAGAATCTAATTTTCGGACAAAAAAAGATTTATTAAGCCAAATGATCCGCCGGAATCATTGAGTAATCTAACTGTAGTACATTGCGAATTAAAAGCATCTACGTGATGAGATTTCTTGTTAAATCGGTACACAAATATTGGATGCATAGCGATAAGGAGCTAATTTTAATCCAAAACAAAGTTTGAACAGAGGACGCTTCCGTTACTGAGCTTTTTGGATTTTAATCACTACCTTTAGTATGTAAGTCAATGTTGCATTTATAGTGCACTTGAGACAACGGATCGTAGAAGCCGTAAACGATATGTATCATTTTGCCTTTCTTGAGTAAATCTTGCAATATTTGGCAGTAGTGATTTTTTTGGTACACAAAGCTCTTGTTTCTTTTCTTATTAAACCATATCGCATTTTGCACAATCTTGAACAAACTTTTGCTCGAACCGTAGATTGAACCTGGGTCGCTCGGATAATAGTCTTGTACACTAGCCACTATGCTATCTTGAAACTACTGAAATAACTTGAAACAAGCGTAGCTTCTTCAGAAAATTCGCAAAAGCGAATGAGTAACAACGCACGCGCAAACTCATGCTGAACATCAAATTCAACAACCAACTCGCCTTGCAATGTAAACTATGACAAATGTATCAAGACATGAATGAAAGGATTAAAAATAATTGAGAGGAGCGCGCGTAACGAGCGGTGTTTAATTGAGAAAATATTCGTTTTCTCTTCATCTGTTCGTCGCATAACTGTTCACAGATTTACGTATTTTCGCAAATGTTTTTAATCGATGAACAAAAAAAATTCAATTGTGGAACTAGCATTGTATTTACGCTGTTCTTATTTTTTGCTAAATTTTTAAAAAAACGACACGAATAGAAGTTTTTTTTGTGTTTGGTTTTGGGATTTTGGGGTCGCCACACATTCTAGGTTATAACTCATGCCCGCGGCATTGCATCAAAAAATGTAAAATTCTATCAGGTGAGCTACAACTTTGCAGCTACACAGCTTTTTTGTTAGAGCAGCCATTTTTTAACTATGAACGAACGTTTAAACTAGTATCTTGTCTTATCATCAAGACGGTGACATTTGAGTGTTGAATATGTAATTTAGAGGGATGTACACAGCTATATTGCACAAAAAGGAGGTACCAAATATCAGCCATGTTGTTTGAATAGTTGAGAAGATATACAATATTATTGTGCTAAAGATATGCAAGTACAGAGAATACATTACTCTGCATAACGAAACAAAACGGCAATAAATTCTGTTTCAAACAGTCGAAACGCCAAAGTCATGTCCGCTACTTTCTAGTTGCCTAGCCTGATCTTGACGCAAAGAGAAATATTCAAAAATCAGGACGATGCTTGTACTTAGTAGAATTTTTAAGGACAGCAAAAAGGGTAACTTAATACAACGTCTTACTAAGAAATACTTAACTACGGGCTCCTTTATAGTCAGATTCTGAGAAATTTTCCGTCTCATTGTTCTTATAGTCCATCTTTGGAAAATTATCAAGTAATCCGTTATTTTGACTAGACCATTAATTTCCCCACAACAATTAATATACTCTTATCTGTGGACGTTATAGCTGTGAAGTAAGAACATTTTCTTCCACTTTTGTAAAAAGTTTGTGATAAGTCATCGGGAATTTGAAAGAGAAATGACCTAGCAGTGCTACCGTCAACGTATAGTGTGCTTCCTTCTACGCGTACAACATATTTCACTAATACAACACCTATGGATGACTGTCAAATCTTATTTTATACTTCTACATACCCCATTACACTTCAGATATATACAAAATAATTATATATGATTCTTTAATTGCTGAAATAAACCCTGTCTGTGGTCAAAGTCTAATACTAAAAATCGAGAAAATTAAATAATAAATACCAAACAAAATGTATGTACTAAAACAAGAGCCACTAATTGTATGTGCGATATTGCGTATTACAAACCGCTAATGACGTGTGATCAAGTAGAATTTGAACAAAAAATGGTCACTACAAATGATCCTAGTGAATTAAGAAGATATACATATATATACGAATCATATATTCATGCATATATATATTGCGATATGCTAGAACATTTTATATATTGATGTAGGACACAGTAGAATTCCGATGAACTCGATGTTTTTTGTAGGTTCGGGCAAAAAAAAACATCCTATATAAACCGACATAAGACGAATTGTTAATAACGGCAAAATTAAATAAAAGCAAAAGTAGAAATGCTCAACAAACGAACGAACGAGCGAACACAATCCGGAAGACGGTTTTTGAAAACAAAATTATTACACAGACTTGGTACAATTTGATTGGGAAGTAGCCGAGGCGAAAGTGGAAAGGAGATTGAAGCGAGAAAATAAATTTTTATTTATTTATATATTTATCTATTCTATAATATCTACCGTTCTATACTTTTAGCTACCAGACTTCCCATTATCAAAACACGAAGCGCCTTTGCAGGGTCTGCTCATTTCTTGATGTTATTTATCTACATGTAATTATGAAATTTTTTAGACACAGAACATTCAACTTCAAAACAGAGCAGAAATTTGCTCTTTGGCTGTACTGCTTTCTACTATATTCTCTGTTGTACAATATAGTAGACTATTTAATTTTATTTTAGATAGGTTTTAGGATATTGTAAAAACCGAAACCGGTCCAAAAACAATTTTCGGTAAGTGATCACAATAATAAATTGAAGAAAAATACATGTTTTGGTCGCTTTGTTTTGCGAAATGAACACATATAAAGGGTGATGGTGCTAAATTTTCAGCAGCAGGAGTGGTGGCAGCCTGTAAACCAAAAAAAATCTGATAAATCATTATGGTATTTAAATTATAAGAATGAAACTTTCGGATGGTATTTTAAAAAAACAATGGACAAAGAATTAGAAAGAACATAGTTTCAGGCTTGAAAATCAATGTTGAACTAGGGAATGGGTTGATTTAGTTAAAATAAATCCCGGACGTCCTATGCTATTGTCATGCACATGAGTAACGTTTAGCAATAAATTAGAGAAGAGACTGAACAGAATATTTACCAGCCGAGCAGGTGCAATCAAAAATGAAACCAGGTGCTTTCAAAAACTGAGGCCGGGCTGAGGTCCAGCTTGTTTCAAATCTCGGTCGACCTAGTCCGCCAATTCAACTGCTTTTGTTGGTTTCAAGTTTTCCTGCAAAACCTATTTATAACATTTGCTTAGTTATTCCAACAAATATTTTATCAGTCACACCAAATAATCAATGATGCGTTAGGTACATTCAGCTTCTCAAATATGAATCAGTATTATTTAAAATGCATATACGCAAACCTAAAAGAATTTTCTTATTTTGCATGCTCCAAATTTTGACACCAAATATTTGCAATGACACTTAAATCATGTCGGTAACCAGAAACGTGAATGTGACTGGATGATGCTTAATCTCTTTCGCGTGACTATAGCATCTCCGCTCACCGCAACCCCTAAAATTTTCAGCATGATTTGTTAGATTTTATTGTACTACTAAACTTGAACGAAATTTTACATGGACAGACTTTTCTGTGAGAAACGAGTCAACTTTTGCCAAGGAGGCTTCAGATAAATCACTTTGGTCATGGAAGTGTCGTTGGGGCTTGTTTTGCTATTTCACCATGGTAAGCGGAATGCTTGTCGTTGTTTAATAAGAACAGTAAAAATAAAAAACATTAAACCTATGTAGTAATGTACCAACACTTTCCTAAATTCAAGACTTTATTAAAAAATCTCTAAAAAGTTTTTATACAGCGATAGGAACAAAATATAGACTTATCCGTATTTTTCATTTTTGATATAATGCATTTCCAAAACCAATTTGAAGAGTCACTGTTATGAAAGAAAACACCATATTCCGATTAAATTTATACTTCTGGTCGCATCTGACACGTGAATTTGTGCGCGCAGGTATACATATAATTTAGTAATTATTCTACGCTTTCAAATAGATAATTTAATCAAAGGTCCGGTAAATATGTCTCTGTATCTGGTGCTATCAGATTGGAATTCACGGAAAATTGGGAGACTCACAAAAATAAATATATACAAAGGTTTTTGTGACCACAAATTCGTGTCGAGTAATGCAAGTTTTTTCTAAAAATAAATGAAAAAGTCTTAAAAATCCTAGTCGTGAGAATATTATAGCAAATGTCATAAAAAGTTTAGTTATTTTTGCTGAACATAATTCCAATCCAAAATAATTTAATGTAACCTTTGCATAATTTATCGCATCAGTTAGGAAATTCATAGTGTTTTCGGCCCTGTTTTTTCACAAATTTTCGATTATAACTGCAAAAATGCAAAATCCCTACCAAATTTTAATGTGACTGCAGACTAACTTGAGCAATCTGCTATGACGGCATATTAGGTTCATAGATGCCAGCTACGACATTCAGTATTTTTAGACCGAGAACAAATGTGTCCGTCTCACAAACAGGCCAAACAGTGCAAAAGAGTTGTTACAAAAAATAGTTTTCTAAAACATTTTCACATCTTAGTTCCATAACCTAATTTATTCGCTCGAATCGAACACAACTTACGAATATTATATATATTTTTATAATCTGAAACAAATTTTGTAGTAGTAAAATAAAACCTCCTTTTCGTTCAGAATATAATTGTTTATAAAGGTCTGACAGTGTTAGTGCAATGAGCTTATAATAAAAGCCAGAAATGACTATTTTACGAATCGCATTTTCCGCAAAATAAATTGAACGTGTAAAAATTCGGAAAATGTTCAAATGCCACGATTGAAATGTGTAATCTTGGCTAAACATTAAATGTAATAAAATATTATTTTATTGTGGAATTGATTTTTAATTTTCTGGTAAATGTAAAAATAGCACAACAAACGCTTCAATTTACAGTATTGTTAGCCGAATATTTGGAATAATACTGTTTCGGTTTTAAAACACCATGATTTAATTGAAAGCAATGCACTGCATTCCATTGCATATTGCTATTTAAATACAAAAATAACAATTATGTCTGTCCACGATAGTTGCAGAAAGAAACACCTTTAATACTAAAGTCAATTATTCATATAGCTACCAAGAGTCATTGTAATAAGTACCTTTAGTAGTACAGCCCTGTATTAGCTAAATATAGGGAAAGTAAGCAGGAAAATCATTTAGGCTAAACCTTTCAAGGTTAAAGTTACTGCCATTGCCTAATTACAATCACGTCAGTGAGTCACCGAGATGGTGGTTAGAGTACCCTATCCAGTGTAGACCTGTTGGTACGAAAATGGGCAGGGCAAGATGTAATTCTATTAACTTGACTCAATGTTGGTATAAGTCTTTTATAGGCAAACTGCCCACTTCGTTCAATTAAATAATTGGCATAAATTAAACATGGCATCATTAGTATAGAATCTAATCCAATCATCCGCATTCGCAATTTAATTACTAACTATCATTAAATATTTGTCACGATCAATCAATTAACCTACTTTCCGTCAAATTTATATTTTAATATTTCATTTCAATTTAAAAGGATAATTAAACAATTTTCAACACCAAAAATAGTTGGCGGTGCGAATTTCTTAACACATAGCAAAAGCTTCCATACTATTTTGACATTATCTGTAAGGTTTTTGACATACTAAATTCATTAGAAATTTCCGGACCCCAAAATACTGTAAAACTGAGAGACTCAATTTTTAAAGTGCGCGTTCGACCGTACAAACAGTATATAGCTTTTGAGGCCAAAAGCTTTTGGAGACATCGGTTGCAAAGGTCATTTTCCAAAACATCTCATGCAAAAAAAATTTCCGAGAGTACGCTGTTTTATAACTTATCACTATAAAAGCGAAATTGCTATGGCTAAAAACATATATTCGTCCATGCCAGCTTCAAATAAAATGTCACAAGATTCCTGGATTTCAGTGTGCTCAGTACGCTAGTTGAAAATAATTATTTCTTTCACTCGAGGTGTCAACGTTATTTTCATAGAAATTAAATATGGACTTAGGCAAACGATTTTGGGCAAACTACCGGTGCTTTATTAGTAAATAGTGCTTTATTAGTTAATTAGAATTCAATTTGCGGTTACGCAACGATAACTATCAATTTTTTTGCTGTTTTGCCCTAATCTAATGATCAAACAAACATTCCAAAAATTTGGGAACTAAGGCATTTCGTTTAGGTATAAATCCATATATCTATAAAAATGTTTTTTGAAGCGGAAGAAAAATATAATTGAAAAGTATATTATATTTATTTGAAACAATAAATAACTGTAATTCCAACAGCGCGGCGACCTTTTTTTTTAATGCATTTTAGATTTGTTTCAGAGAAAAGTTTTCAAATCAAAATCGAATGCCCGTCTGGTTTACGCTATAAGATACGACAATAAAAAAACAAAAAACTACATATCTGTATGAAAAGAATACAAATAGGAAATGCTTTTATAGAACTATTAATATTTTGGAAAGCTATTACTCTAGAATAACAAATCGACAGTATGAACTCTGTGCTTTTTAAAAAAAAAGAACAACAGTAAACTACCAAGTCAGTGCTTATTCAGCTCTATAATATAAAAACGGTACATACTATAGGTGTGAACGCAAAGTCGTCAGTTTTTTAAAAGTACCTTTATTTAGCTCTAGAAGCTGATGCTCTCCAAAGAAAACTGAAACTGACATGGAACCATTGTTTTTAAACCTTAACGAAATAATATAACACAAAGTTTTTTAAACATTTTATATATAATATATATACAAATTGATATGTACTATTTTATGCACGTGAAATATATATATAATATATATAGATGAAAGCAGTAGACAGCATGGAAATTTATAAATCGGCTCAGTGGTTTAGTAAAAATAATAGTATTCTAATAAGATATTGTATTAGCATTTTAGATGAAGGACAATGCATGTGTATCGAATTCATCACAGGGCGTATATACAGCAGATCCCATAGTTGCAGCCGAGTCTTCGGAAGAAGGGGGTTCGATGTCTCACGGGCGGGTAAATCTCACTGCTGTTCTCTATGAGTACGTATGGTCACAACGGATAAACAATCTGGAACCATGAAACCACAGAGTTAGACTTTCGAGTTTTTTGGCCTATTTTGGCTGATTAAAGTGGACCAAATTTCGCTGCTAATTGATAGAAGGTATTTGTTATAGCGGAAAGTCATTTGATCATGTCATAGCCTGAAATTACATCAGGTTGGATTTGGAAAAATTCATAGGATTTTTTTCATAATTTGGACAACATTGTAGTACCTTTCTTTATAAAATCGTACGACAAGCATAAAAGTCCAATGTGAACTCCAGGGAAAAGTTCATTTGCTAGGTTTATTATCATGCTAGCTGACATTTATAACTTGAAACCCGAAGTGGTAATGACAATATAGAAGGCAAGATTTTCGGTAAAACTAGGCCAACAAGGAGCCTTTTGGAATAAACAAATTTAATTCTGCATAATTGGATACTATACTTTCGGAAATGTCTGTGGTACATAATTTCAATGATTATAGACTAAAATATTAGAGTTTTGACCCTGTCTTGTGCTTAGATATTTTACTAGTAAATATTTTCGACAGGAATGGATTGGCCAAAATTTACAACACTATTTTCTTGAAGCATAAAAACCAGAGAATATTAAATTCTAGTTGCATAAAGCCAAACCCTTACGCCGAATCCTGAGCAGCTTGTTTGCATAAGCAGTTAGACTAGAAACTGAAGAATCGTAGGACCAGTTTGTAGTTTCTTTAAAATTAAATGAACTAATCCTGATTGTTCGATCAGTATTTTATATATAAACGATTATCTCGATTAAAATATTTTTGTCAGGTTTTTTTTGGCGCAAGAATGTAAAACATTTTTAAAAAAATTAATTAACTTTAATAATGTTTTGTATTAGTATATATATAATAAGACTACAGTATCTGGTGTTATATAAATTATTTATATAATTTAAACTATATATCTCGGAATAATTAGAAACTATTATTTGTTGGAAGCAGTGTAAAAAACAAAAAAAATTGTTACTTGTTTTACAGTAAAATTATTAACTTTTGGAATGCAAAATATTTGTGGTTCAAAGTGGTACCACATTATATTCATGATTCGAAATTAGTTCAGCAAAAGACTGTTAAAACAAAATAAACTGTTAAATATAACTGAAATATTGCTTTTTTGTGAGAAAATATGTACTTAATTAAATTTCATGTTTTTGCTAAAGTCTATCAGGTACAAATGCACAAGCTATGCATAAGCTGTGTATCTAACATTTACAAATGGATAAACTAAACGCCTAGGGATATTGGAAAATGGAATGCAACCCTACAGCGCTTTTAAAAGCAATTAAATAGAAATAATTGAAATTTTTTTTTGAACTCGACAATTTGCGGCTGCTAAAATTAGAACTTAGGCATGTAGAAATTAAGTTGTATATTAATTTTGAAATATAAACCTGCCCAAATTATCGCTGAAATAAATCAGTCACAGAAACAATATATATATTCATATATTTATATATATACATACATATATATTAAATCAATTAAGATTAAGATATTAAAATTAGTAAAGTATGATGTGGGTTTATATAATTTGCTGAAACTATTCTGGAGCTACGTTGCCAGTGTATGAAAAACGCTAATCTAATTTGTAGATTACATGAAGTAGTGTAGTATTGTAGAAAATATGCTATTTTTTTATTCATTGCAGGTTTGTTACACACTGCATAGCTGATTAGTTCGCTAACGTTTAGTCGAAGCAGGGATAACCGCCCCTAGTCCACGCACGCGCGTGTATCAGTATGCTCCGTCTATGTTTTCCCCTTTCTATGCCTTGCGCCCCATAATCCACCGAACTTAAGTGATCACAGCGAACTGCGGCTAGGCTACCCTGATTCGTTTTGCTTAGTTCACCCCAACCTTTATTCACGAACACTCGTTCTCAACATTAACCTTTGATCATGTAAATAAACTTGAGTTGTTGACACCGAGTGAAGTCTTATTCGATACCGAGATGATAGGGAGTTTTTCTTTTCTGGTTTGTCCGCATGGACGAGCAGGCCCTGTTCGCCATGGCTTGTGTGCGGGAATGTCGCAAGCCCTGACGAGCATGGCCTTCTATCTCATTTATTTTGTGTTTTACTGGAATCAAGGAGTAAAATCTGAGGAACACAGTCGGAAAAGTTACCTCGTCCCCAGCGTTAATTTGAAAAGCTCAATAGGGATTTTTGAATACTTTCATCGAAATAGAATTTATTGGAAAGCGCAGGCCACGCCATTGATAATCTGACCCTAAACACTCAGGGTTTGTCGAAACCCTGTGGGGGCCACATAGGTCAATGCTCTAACACGGAGCATATCAAGACCTTTACTAGGTAAATCAACTTGAGCTTCGAATTTCTAGGAACTTTTCATATTTTATTTCAACACCTATCACGCTAGAATAGAACGAAACGACTTCCGATGAGTCTAAGATAGGGAATAGCGGCTAAGCTCCATGACCTGCGAGCAGATGTCGGTGCTAGGCTCCCTGGGGGACCTCAGAAATCATACCCGATACTAGACACATGCGCAACCTTTCGGGCGGGGTCCGAACACACCCCGTGAAGCGCGCCTGCGGCCTGCTAAGCTGCGTAGCTTCTTGGGTCTGACCAAGAATAGGTTCAAAATTTTGTAATCACGGTCCACCCTTGAGGTTACGATAGCCGGGGTCGTATGGGCATGGTGTTAGGAAGTTGCGCCATGCAGCTGCGTCACCGGTTATTACACATAGGTAGTATTGTGTCGATAATAGTATGGTGTACACCACACCATAAAATTTATATGGTGTTAGCTACACCTTGCTGTTATTTACACGCCTTATATAACGTGTTTGTGGATGGCGTCCTTGACACCGTCAGTAATACGGAATGGGTAGATTTAACCATTATAAGTAAGTTGATGGTGTCTGCTACACCATCTGTTCCATTCTATAGTGTAGGTATATACCGTATACAAAGGATGGTGTGGTCTAGACCGTTGGGGGACAAAACTTTCACATGGGGTCCTTTATGACGGAAACGCCGCATAACACATTCCCTTCACTCTAGAACAGCTACACTAACCGTTTTCTTGGAATTACCTAAATTCTGGTTAAAAGTCGCTTTGCGAATTTTAGTTGGAACATTTCTTGTCGAAGTCTTTCTGGTGCCCCGTGATTATAGGTAGAAGTCAACGTAAAATTCCTTGGATCCTATTGATACACCTTTCCAAGCCTATTTAGCTGAGTTAGGGCTTTGGAGAATTTTTCCCTGAGCTGGTCACGGCTATGAAATTCATTAAATGTGAATCTTAATTCTGGAAACTCGTTATAAGAATCATTGTAAAAATTGTAGACTTTAGTAGCATGATTGACGCTCAGACAGCGAACGGAAAGTATTTTGGGTAAGGGGGTATGGGCCTTCGCAGGCCCCACTGTGCTCCGGGCAGGTGTAGTTTAAATTTGCACTGGTCTAGATTAAGAATAGTTTGGCAACTCCGGCCTGGTTTTCGAGTCACCGTGTGACCCAACCTAGAGGGTCAACAAGGAAATTTTGAGGATAAATTAAGAGTGAGTTAACCGCATTGAATTTTAGAATAATCGCCACTGCATATTTGCAGTACATACACTTGCTCGTTTCATTTGATGACTTTCTTTTTGTATGATAAGTCGTGTTTCGTATTACTGATTTATACGCACCCATTAGAGTGTCTCGAACTGTTTGTTAGTGTCAAACTTTTAAGGTGTTAGGCCAATGTTGTTTGTTCTAAGTTACCGCAAACGGACTGACAATAATGCCGACCGGAGAGCAACCAAATTGTTCAGAGCCTTTGCAAAGCACACTGGCTTCATACAGTATTTTGCTGAATAGGCTATACATTATTGTGAGAGAATTTGTGAAAGTATCTGTGAATTGCGTCTGCGCGCCGCGATCTCCAAATATACATCATGGTCTACTAGTGATCCTAATAGTCTCGAAATGAAATAAACTAAAGCCCGATTGTGGCGCCTGGTGTGATTCTGTGCTTTTCGTTAGAGCATTCGCCACGCCCCCGCCCACATTCAGACCATGATACATGTAGAAGATGTTAAAGTAATTTAGGGACACAATGGTAGTATTGCCGCGCACTGATATCGTAATGAAATAATTTGCAGAAGACCCAAAAAGGGCAGTATAGGTTATTATCAAATTACTTTGGACATGCCTTTATGGAAAACACGGAACAAATCAGGTGTACAACGTTTAATTTATATAATTTTCTCATTGAATCGAGTTTTGTCAGACTGTGTGTTGAAATTTTTTAGGATGTTTCAAATTCGTAGGGCTACCCTAACATACAGGATTATCTCGCCCTGCATCAAGCTCTACGATTTTTGCTAACATTGGATCTCCTGGATTTGTTAAAATTTCTTCGCGTTCAGGTAGCTTAGGAGTGCTAAAAGTAGATAAGCGCGATAACGAATAGTAATATTTAATCTTGCAGGCAAACTCGAACTTAGTATAGTGACGATACCGGCCGTAGGAATAATAAACTACTAGGCATCATGAGCTCAGTATGGCTGTAGAATTAGGCGAATCATAACCATAGCCTCGGGCTATTAAAGCTGCGCGCTAGCGTTCAATGTTAGGACGCGATATTCTGATTTGTAAGCTGGTCAGACTTCATTGACATTTCTTGTTCGAACGACAGCTCTACTTTCTTAGGATCGCGAATATAACTAGATTCCGCCTATCATAGGGGAATTATGCAAGCTCGGGAAGTGTTGCACACCCGTTGAGGACCTGAACGTATTCAAAACATCGATAGAGACATGATCAGGCTAAAATTGGGAACAAAACACAACATCCAACGCGCGCCCCTTTCCATAGAAATTAACTCGGTTCTGAGAAAAGTTTGTTCTCAGACCCGACAGGAGAAAAACTATAAAATTTTTACACAACGACTGGATTGTTAACCTTTTGAATTTTTACAAGTTTTCGCATCGCGACCGTTTAGGCCTTCACCACACTTTCTGATTTCAGACATTCATTGAACAAGAACCTGTAGAGTCGAATGCAATAAATACGAAAAATGCAATTTTGTCCCGACTTTGGAGCAGGCCCGTACTTGATATAAGGGTAGAACAAATTCCCTACGGACTTTCAACATAGATTAGGAATTAATAGTCTACCCTAAAAGTTCGTTAGAATTCATTGGAACTTAAAATTCACCCATGTAACTGGGTATTTAAGATAACTTGAGTGCGCCTTGTCTTTAGTTTGTCCCACAGTGAAGCGTTACTATATGGGACATTGGCACAGTCAAGGCTATTTATAGGTTTTGTCTTGAGGTTACAGGTAGCTCTATATAATGTCCACATAGTTAAGCGGAACGATATGGGACAAATTTAGCCGTCTCGCATGACTATCCGGGAAATTCAAATTTTAACAAAATACAAAACACAGAATTTGGCGGCTGTCCAGCGGGGGAAGTTCTAATTTTGGCAGCTGTCCAACGCGGAAAATAAAAAATTTGGCAGCTGTCCAATCCGAGCAATTCAGATTTTGGCAGTCCTCCAGCGCGGCAAATTCAATTTTGGCAGCTATCCAGCGCGGGAATTTCAAATTTTGGCAGCTGTCCAACCTTGAAATCCTAATTTTAATAGCACTCCAACGTAGAAAATTCAAGTTTTGGCCGCTGTCCTGCCCGGACAATTCAAATTTTAACAGCAGTCCAACGCGGTAAATTCAAATTTTCGCTGTTCTCCAGCGCGGAAAATTCAATTTTGGCATCAAGCCAACGCGGTTAACTACTATTTTAGTAGCAATTCAGCGCGGAAAATCCAAATATTAGCAAAATACGAAGCACAAAATTTGGCGGCTGTCCAACGGGGTAAATCTGAATTTTGGCTGCTGTCCAGCGCGGTAATTTTAAATTTTCGCAGCTGTCCAACGTGAAAATTCAAAATTTGGCAGAAGCCCAAGCTTAACATTTATACCTAAGCCAGTGTTACTTCATACCGTGAACCCGGACTATACAGGACACATATTTGAGTCTGAGCTGACACTCGTATGCAAAACTAGACAGTGTTACTAAGCTGCTAGTTTTCATAGTTGGCTTCCCCTGTACTAGAATAATGTGATATCGGCGCCTGACTATAGGACAAAGCTAATCAGTCTGCACTCAATTTAATGTAAATGCCCCATAAGATAATTTTCAAATGACAAAAGCTTTGCCGCCCCCAAAGCATGCATTCTTCACCAAATTTCGGACGTAACCTTTAGCGCCACTCAAGTCGGAGGGATGACCCTCTAGGATTGTTGGATAGCTTAACGATAGGACTATCCTGGTAGGTAATTAGTTTGGGGCAATTGTTTACAACCAGTAGGACATTCGCTCACGAACATGACACGCAGTGCTCCCTATAGAACATACAATTTCGTACCAACTTTGGGCCATGATTGTATAATTCGTGTTTGTGATCGCAGAGATGCCTGTCCATGGTTTTGGAAAGGCAGAAAAAGAAACTTTCTAGGGAATGCATTAGTTTTGGTTAACTGCTTGGATTTAGCGGAAAATTGGACAACAAAGTTATGACAAAATGCCCCCAGAGGAGGTAAAATTCACGCTGATTTTGTCCTAAAATAGCAATGATACTATAACTCGGACGAGTGCCTCCCGGCATTCAAAAAAGTATAAGGGTTGCACTTTCGTAGGAAATCATTGAATTGAGAACGTCAACACCACTAGAGCGAGAGGACGTAAAATGGACATAATTTCGTCCAACCCATCTGTGAAACAATAAATTTGAAGGCCTCCATGCTGTGGATATACTCAACATGATAATAGCCGATAAGTCCCTCATGGACAGCATGAGGGTGTAGGTATTGTATTAGTTAGCTGGTTTAAAATAGCGAGATCGGAATGAACGGTAGGGAAGAATTAGCTATAGGGAACGGTACAAATAATGGTGCATGAGATATACTTTACGACTAATTCTGCAAGGATATCATAGGAACATTGAAAGTTTGCAGCAAACGGCTTTCGGTATAGTGCATCATAACTTAGGAATAGTTTTCGTACAATGCGTTAAACGCGAACATACGACTTGGTAGGAGGTAACCCTGATAGGATGTGCCGACTTGGGACATGGCTAACGTTCAGAACTTATCTCGCACTAGACACGGGTCTGCCGACCATACCTTTATCGGGATACAGCAAGTACGAGTGAATCCCATAACAACTGTAATATTATGTGAGCTTGGTAGGTCCTTAAACATTTGCAGCCGCAGACTAGTTTACTAGCCCGGGGACAACCTCAGGCCACGGAAAAATGGTATTGTCAGAATGATTGGAACGTCGCTTGCGAACGAGTACACAATCACCCAAATTGTAAATAAAGTACTTACTGTAATCTTGATTTTACACAATCAAGATTACAGTGTCTCTGTATATCTGCTGGACCTAGTGTCTCTTGTATATGAGAGATGGGATGCAATGCCGTTTATCTATGGTATCAATTTACCACAATAGAGAAGGAGAGCAAGAGAACGGTCCACAGAAACTAAATACGCTCGTGAAAAATAACAAACACAAATAATTATCAGATTTACTAAACCAAATTGCACCGGCATAAGAAACAAATTCGATTTTAAGGTAAAGGAAATTTTGCCGAGTAAGGTACCGAGTACGACTTTAAACTTTCAGGGGTGTTCGGAACCCGGTGTGGGCCACATTGGTCAAACCTTTGCTGAGCGAATTCATGCTCAAAGAGGCCAAGACTGAGATAAATTTCAGATGGTTATAACATCACCACTCTACGCGCCTGGTCGATATGTACTCATACTAACTTGTATTACGGATTCAAGCAACTTCCGAGTGAAATCGATAATAGCGGCATGACATTATGGCCTGTGAGCAGGTGTCAATGTCAGCCTCCCTGGGGGACGAACCATACGAATTACTGGACGCGTGCGCAACTATACGGGCGGAGCCCGAACTCATTCGGTGAAGCGAGCTTGCGACTTGCTAAGCACCATAGCTTGTTGGGTGTGCCCGAGAAAAGTTAATATACAATATTGTCAAGCTTGCAAAAATTTTGGTCCACTCTTGAGGTTTTGATAGCCGGGATCGTATGGGCACGATGTTAGGAAGTTGCGCCATGCAGCTGCGTACCGTTATTACAACTGTAAAAGTTAAAAGATTGACAGCAGTGATTTGGTGACGTTAATGTTTGACAATCTTGCCAGTTTGGATAATCGAGTCAGTTCACCCTAACCAATTGTTCGACCATGGCCAGCGCTATTATGTAAGTCTCCCAAATCACGATGTGAAGGGTCCCAAACCATAACGTCAGCCTCCCCCACATTGTGGTGAGGCACATCCATATATATACTAAGCCCGTCTACTTGATTTTGATCCGAGTAGTTCAGGATGTAAAGGGTTTGAACTAAAACATATATTTCCCATATTATGATGTAGGCTAGGTAAAATGAGCAACACTTACCCAATTCAACAAACCTAACTACCACAGTTTTGATTATATATATACTCACTTTAGGCAGTAAGATGTATATATAGTAAAGGAGCCATTTAAGGAACTACTAGGTTACAAAGTTGTCATTTAAGGAACGTAACGCAATTTTAACAAGTTTATTCATTGAATACTAAACTCTTTAAACTCTAACGAATAAAGAAGATAAAAGCTAGCGTGCTACATTGTTAGGCCAAGATTTAGCGCATTTCGCTAAATATGTAGTTAGTTATTATTCATTGAACATTTTGTTCCCTAATACGTCTCTTTTGTCATTTAAGGAACAAAGGACACGCATTTAGGGAACACGTTCGCAATTAAGAAACATGTTTTCATTTAAGGAACAGTTGTCATTTTTTTGAACAACTGTCGCACCCTAGTTCAGAAAATATCACACAAAAATGACATTTAGCTCATAGATACATCGTTTTCGCCGCTCGATATGTAATTGGCCAGTGCATATAACCAAACACTTGTGTGACACCTGGCTTCTGAGCTCCATAAGTTCACAATGAAGCACAAAGAACGCAATTAAGATATGTGGCAAACATTATTAAAATTAATGCTCATAGTTTATAATACTTTTTTAACAGTTAAAGTTTTCAAAAAACGTATTGTCTGTTGTAAAAAGATAGTCACCCCAAACATCACTTAGAGCAATAACAGTCAGAACAGTACAACACTTTCTTTTTCACCTCAGCTGCGCAATCAATATGCAACCAACGTTTGCACCCAGTGCAGGACTGCCATATTGCTCCATTTTCACAAGCGACGTCGTGAAACCAGGACCCGTCACATTCTATGCAGTTCCAATCTTCTTTATTT
This sequence comes from Trileptium ribeirensis, assembly GCA_030248225.1. Lineage (NCBI taxonomy): Eukaryota > Metazoa > Nematoda > Enoplea > Enoplida > Thoracostomopsidae > Trileptium > Trileptium ribeirensis. Next base: position 22,145 of record JASANE010002980.1, read on the forward strand.
AGTTCACATTCGACATCAAGTTTTGTGGCTTCTCTTCGCTTTTTTTCGCACCGTTTCTGAATCTCTGCTGAACCGGTGAGATGGCCGGAGAACGGTGATTTGTATTTCTGCAGTACGTCGTTGCTGTAGCCGTTAAATCCTGGATAAGCATTGTTGAACAGTTCTGATGCTGTTGGAGACATTACGGAGCAATTGCTGTTAACGCTGGCGGTGTCGTGGCTCACCGCAGCAGGCCGCAAAACGAGGAACTCAGACGGAGGCTCTACATCTGTACCTTCGCGACCAACTACGTCATAACCATAATTATTTCTGCAGAGTTCTTATGTTCTTGTCGACCTATGCTTTGAGCATGAATACCTGGCGATAATTCTGAGGATACGGCGGATGCAGTATCTTTAGCTGACTCTGTTGAGCGAACGGAAGAACTGTCATCATGGCCTGGAGATTCAAATGCATCTGCAACTGCAAAAGCTTGATCTGGAATAACGTCCCTTTTTGCTGGGTATATACCACATGATTCGAACGCTTGAATAACGTATTGAGGCTTCGACGCCTTTTGCCACGCATGGCTGAATAGCTTTCCAAAGTCGGCATTGCTTATCCGCGATCCAGCATTTGTGGCAAAGTAACGGTGAACAACGTAGCTCCACTGCCTCTTCAGTTCTCGGAATGGCGTCCTGTCCAAAGGCTGCATGTGATGAGTGGAATGCGGCGGAAGACAATACAATTCGATATTGTTGTAAACCGTTATTACAGGTGCGTCGTCGTTGTGTGACTTGTGTCCGTCGAGAATCAGCACACAATGTTGCCCTTCAGGAAGAGGTTCCATAAACTTGACGAAGTGTTCAAACCAAAGTTGAAACGCATCCTTAGTCATGTACCCCGATTCCGTGGTTAAAATCAAGCTGTTATGTGGAAACATTTCTTGCAGTGCGGTCTTTTCACGTTTGCCTTTGAAAATAATGCCAGGCGGGATATACTTCCCAGTAGCGTTAGCACAGCATACAACAGTTATCGTCTGTCCCCGTTCCGCTGAAACCAGTGTGTTAACATATTTAGAACCTTTGCAGCAAATTACCCTGCCTCGATCGACCACCGTCTGTAATCCAGATTCGTCCATATTATAAATGAACTGAGGTTTATTTGCCAAATTGTACGTTTGCAGGTATTGGCTATAATTATCAAACCATTGAGTGATTCGAGTCCTGTTAAAGGCGAGCGTCTCAGAAATGGTTTGCGGTTTTCTTAATGACAAA